>PJEM01005967.1:0-120205 GCA_004023845.1 Helogale parvula
AAAAAAAAGAATAAAGAGAGAATTCTGAAAGCAGCTAGGTTGATAAAAGGCGCCTAACATACAAAGGGAAACCTATAAGAGTAGTTACAGACCTATCTACTGAAACTTGGCAGGCCAGAAAGGAATGCCGGAAATCTTCAATGTGATGAACAGGAAAAATATGCAGCCAAGAATCCTTTATCCAGCAAGCCAGTCATACAGAATAGGAGAGAAAAAGGTTTTCCTAAATAAACAAAAATTGAAAGAATTCATCACCACTAAACCAGCCCTACAAGAAATCCTGAGAGGGACTCTATGAGGTAAATGTTGCAAGGAATACAAGGTACCAAGACACCACTACAAGCATGAACCCTACAGAGAACACAATGAATCTAAACCCATATTTTTTCAATTACACTGAATGTAAATGGACTGAATGCTTCAATCAAATGACACAGGATAGCAGAATGGATAAAAAAAAAAAAACAAAAAAACCCAAAATCCATCTATTTGCTGTCTACAAGAGACTCATTTTAGACCTGAAGACATTTTCAGATTGAAAGTAAGGGGATGGAGAAATATCTATCATGCGACTGGAAATCAAAAGAAAGCTGGAGCAGCCATACTTATATCGGACAAACTGGACTTTAAAGTAAAGGCAGTAACAAGAGATGAAGAAGAGCACCATATAATAATTACAGGGTCTCTCCATCAGGAAGAGCTAACAATTATAAACATCTACGTGCCAAACTCGGGAGCACCCAAATATATAAAATAGTTAATCACAAACAGAAACAATCTTATTGATAAGAATGTGCTAATTGCAGGGGATTTTAATACTCCACATACAGCAATGGATAGATCAACTAGATAGAAAATCACTAAAGAAACAATGGACCTCAACGACACATTGGAACAGATGGATTTGACAGATCTATTTAGAACACTAAATCCTGAGGCTAGGGAATTCACTTTCTTCTCCCATGTGCATGGTACATTCTCCAAGAATCACATACTAGGTCATAAAGCAGCCCTCCATAAATATAAAAGAATTGAGATTATATCATGCACACTTTCATATCACAGTGTTATGAAACTTGAAATCAATCACAGGAAAAAATATGGAAAACCTCCCAAAACATGGAGGTTAAGAACACCCTGCTAAAGAATGATTGAGCCAATCAGGCAATTAGAGAAGAAATTTTAAAAAATATGAAAACAAATGAAAACGAAAATACACCAGTCCAAACATTTTGGGATCCAGCAAAGTCAGTCTTAAGAGGAAAGTAAATGGCAATCCAGGCCTATTTCAAGAAACTAGAAAAACCACAAATACAAAGCCTAACAGTGCACCTAAAGGAACTAGAAGGGGAGCAGCAAGAGCACCCTAAACCCAGCAGAAGAAGAGAAATAATAAAGATCAGGGCAGAATATATAACAATATAGAATCCCCCCCCCCAAAAAAAAACAAACCAAAAAAAAAAAAAAACGCAGTTGAACAGATCGATGAAGCCAAGAGTTGTTTGTTGTTTTTTTTTTTTAATAAATAAACAAAATTGGTAAACCTCTAGCCAGGCTTCCCAGAAAGAAAAGAGAGAACACCCAAGTAGACAAAGTCACAAATGAAAATGGATCTATTACAACCAATCCCTCAGAAATACAAGCAATCATCAGGGAATACTATGAAAAATTATAGGTCAACAAACTGGACAACCTAGAAGAAACGGAAAAATTCCTAAACACACATGCACTACCAAAATTCCAATGAGAAGAGATAGACGATCTGAACAGACCCATAAACAGTGAAGAAATCGAATCAGTTATCAAAAATCTCCCAATGAATAAGAGCATTGGGCCAGATGGGTTCCCTGGGGAATTCTACCAGACATTTACAGCAGAGTTAATACCCATTCTTCTCAAGCTATTCCAAAAAATAGAAATAGAAGGAAAACTTTTGGACTCATTCTATGAAGCCAGCATTACTTTGATTCCCAAACCAGACAGACACCCAACAAAAAAAGAGAACTACAGGCCAATATCCTTAAAGAATATAGATGCAGAAATATTCAACAAGATACTAGCAGACCGAATTCAACAGCATATAAAAAAAATTATCCACCATGATCAAGTGGGATTCCTTCCTGGCTTACAGGGCTGGTTTAATATTCTCAAATCCATCAATGTGATACATCACATTAACAAAAGAAAAGATAAAAACCATATGACCCTATCAATAGATGCAGAAAAAGCATTTGACAAAATACAACATCCCTTCTTAATAAAAGCCCTCAAGAAAGTCGGGATAGAAGGAACTTACTTAAACATCATAAAAGCCATTTATGAAAAGCCCACAGCTAATATCATCCTCAATGGGGAAAAACTGAGAGCTTTCCCCCTGAGATCAGGAACAGGACAGTGATGTCCACTCTCACCACTGTTGTTTAACATAGTGCTGGGAGTCCTAGCATTAGCAAACAGACAACAAAAGGAAATAAGAGGCATCAGAATTGGTAAAGAAGAGGTCAAACTTTCACTTTTCACAGATGATATGATACTCTACATGGAAAAGCTGCCAGACTCCACCAGAGGCCTACTAGAACAGATCCATGAATTCAGCAAAGTCTCAGGGTACAAAATCAATGCACAGAAATCGGTTGCATTTTTACACACCAATAATGAAGCAACAGAAAGAGAAATCAAGAAACTGATCCCATTTCACAACTGCACAAAAAAACCATAAAAATACCTAGGAATAAACCTAACCAAAGAAAACTTATGAAAGAAATTGAAGAAGACACAAAGAATTGGAAAAACATCCCATGTTCATGAATCAGAAGAATAAACATTGTTAAAATGTCATTATTACCCAAAGCAATGAAATCCCAATGAAAATTGCACCAGCATTCTTTGCAAAGCTAGAAGAAACTATCCTAAAATTCATATGGAATCACAAAAGACCCCGAGTGGCCAAAGGAATATTGAAGAAGAAAACCAAAACGGAAGGCATCATAATCCCAGACCTTAGCTCTACTACAAAGTTGTCATCATCAAGACAGTATGGTATTGGCATAAAAACAGACACATGGACCAACAGAATAGAATAGAGAACCCAGAACTGGACCCACAAATGTACAGCCAATTAATCTTTGACAAACAGGAAAGAGTATTCAATGGAAAAAAGACAACCTCTTGAACAGGTGGTGCTGGGAGAACTGGACAGCAATATGCACTTTCTTACACCTTACACAAAAATAAACTCAAAATGGATGAAGGACCTCAATGTGAAACAGGAAACCATCAAAACCCTAGAGGAGAAAGCAGGAACCAACCTCCTTGACCTCAACCACAACAACTTCCTTCTCGACACACCTCCTAAGGCAAGGGAATCAAGAGCAAATATGAACTATTGGGACCTCATCAAGATAAAAAGCTTCTGCACTGCAAAGAAAACTAATAGGCAACTGACGGAATGGGAAAAGATAGTGGCAAATGACATATTGGATAAAGGACTAGTATCCAAAACCTATAAGGAACTCACCAAACTCCACACCTGAAAAATGAATAATCCAGTGAAGAAATGGGCAGAAGACATAAACAGACACTTCTCAAAGAAGACATCCAGATGGCCTACAGGCACATGAAACAATGCTCACCCTCACTCATCATCAGGGAAATACAAATCAAAACCACACTGAGATACCACCTCACGCCAGTCAGGGTGGCTAAAATGAACAAATCAAGAGACTACAGATGCTGTCAAGGATGTGGAGAAACGGGCACCCTCCTACACTGTTAGTAGGAATGTAAACTGGTACAACTGCTCTGGAAAACAGTGTGGAGGTTCCTCAAAAAACTATCAGTAGAATTCCCCTATGACCCAGCAATTGCACTGCTAGGGATTTACCCAAGGGATACAGAAGTGCTGATGCATAGGAGCGCATGTACCCCAATGTTCATAGCAGCACTGTCAACAATAGCCAAATCATGGGAAAGAGTCTAAATGTTCATCACCTGATAAGTGGATCAAGAAGAAGTGGTATATATACAATGGAGTACTACATGGCAATGAGAAAGAATGAAATATGGCCATTTGTAGCAAAGTGGATGGACCTTGAGGGTGTCATGCTGAGCTAAATAAGTCAGGAAGAGACAGACAGATACCATATGTTGTCACTCATAAGTGTAACAGGAGTAACTTAGCAGAGGGCCATGGGGGAGGGGAAGGGGAAATAAATAGTTGGGGAGAGGGAGTGAGGCAAACCATGAGAGACTCTTGAACACTGAGAACAAACTGAGGGCTGATGGGGGTGGGTGACAGGCGAAGGAGGGGGTGATGATCATGGAGGAGGGCGCTTGTTGGGATGTGAACTGGGTGTTATATGGAAACCAACTGACAATAAACTATAAAAGAAAAGCAAAAAACAAAAAAACAAAAAAAAAAAACCTAAAATGAGATATCAACTCAGTCCTGTCAGAATGTCTAATAAAAAGCACAAATAACAAGTGTTGGGAAGGATGTGAAGAAAAGGAACTGATGGGAAGGTAAGCTGGTCCAGCCATTATAGAAAACGGTATGGTAATTCCTCAAAAACTTAAAAACAGAATTACCTCATGATCCAATAATTCGACTACTGGTTATTTACCCAAAAAAAAAAAAATGAAAACATTCTTTTTAAAAAGATATGTTCACCCCTATGTTTATTGCAGCATTATTTACAATAGTCAAGATATGGAAGCAAACCAAGTGCCCACTGTTAGATGAATGGATGGAGTAGATGTGGTGTATATACATAATGGACTATTACTTGGTCATAAAAAGAATAAAGCCTTGCCATTTGCAACAGTATGGATGGATTAGAGGGTAAGCGAAATAAGTGGGTCAGAGAAAGGAAATACCTTATGATTTCACTTATGTGAAAGAAATGAATAAAGAAGAAAAATTAAAAAACCAACTCTTAAATACAGAGAACAAAGTAGTGGTTGCTAGGGGGAGGCAGGTGGGGGTCTGGGCGAAACAGGTGAAGGGGATTAACATCACACTTATCTTGATGAGCACTGAGTAATATATGGAACTGTGAATCCTATACTGTACACCTGAAACTAATATCACACTATATGCTAATTATACTTGAATAAAAAATGAACTCATGTAGGTGAGAATGTAGAGAAATCCAACCCTCTTACATTGCTATCAAAAATCTAAGATTATGCAGCCCCTTTGGGAAACTTTGCGGCTTAAGTATAAAATTACCCTGTGACTAGCAATTGCACTCCTACATACCTACCCAAGAGAAACTACATGTTCACACAGAGACAGTATGCAAATATTTATAGCAACACTAACTGCAATAGCGAAAAACTGCAAATAATCTAAATGTCCATCAACTGATGAATGGACCGACAGAAATGTTATATTCATACAACGGTGAAACACTATTAATAAAAAAAAAAAAAAGCGGGCGGGCACCTGGGTGGATCAGTTAAGTCTCTGATTTTCCTTCAGAGGTGAGCCCCACATCAGGTTCTGTGCTGACAGCTCAGAGCCTGGAGCCTGCCTGGGATTCTGTGTCTCCCTCTCTCTCGGCCCCTCCCCCACTTGCTCTCTTTCTCAAAAAAAAACCAAACATTAAAATAAATAAATAAATAAGTAAATAAATAAAAAGGAATGAATTGAAATGTATTACAACATGGATGAACTTCACAGTGTGCTAGTGAAGGAATGAAATGCAAGCAACTACTAATTATTCCATTTATATGAAAAATTCAGAATAAAATTTATAGGAACAGAGAAGATTAGTGTTTGCCTTAGGCTGCCCAGTAGAAACGGGAAGTAACTGTAAATAGGAATGAGAGATCTTACTGGAACAATGAAAATGTTCTAAGACTGATTTATCGTCACAGCTGTTTCATTTGGTAAATTTACCAAAACTCTTTAAGATATTAAGTAATTTCTACACTCAACGTGTAGCTCGAACCCACAACCCTAAAACCCAGAGTTGCATGCTGTACTGACTGAGCCAGCCAGGCGTTCCCAAAAGTCTTTTATTTGTACCCTTGAAGTGGGAAAATGTTATATATGAACTATACCTTAGTGAAGCTGTTTACAGAACAAAATAAAACTTGTGCGGTGTAGGCGCACACGGGTGGCTCTGTCCGTTGAGTGTTGGACTCTTGATTTCAGCTTATGATCTCACGATTCATGGGATGGAGCCCCACGTTGGGCTCTGTGCTGACAACTGGGAACCTGTTTGGGATTCTCTCCCTTCCTGTCTCTATGCTCCTTCCCAACTCATTCTCATTCTCTCTCAAAATAAATAAGTATACATTATTTAAAAAAAAAAAAAACGTGTTGGGGCACCTTGGGTGGCTCAGTGGATTAAAAGTCAACTTCAGCTCAGGTCACAATCTCTTGGTTCATGAATTTGATCCTCTCATTGAGTTCTGTGCTGACAGCTCAGAGCCTGGAGCCTGCTTCAGATTCTGTATCTCCTCTCTTTGCCCCTAACCCGCTCATCTGTCTGTCTCTCTCAAAAATAAACATTAAAAAAAAACCCAAAAAACCTCATGCAATGTAACCAAACCAGTCTTTATAGGGAAATTTATAACTAAATGCTTGTATTATAATAAAGGAAAAGTTAAATATTAATGAGCTAAGTGTTTGCTACTCCATTAAAGTTAAAGGATTACAGCAAGTACTAAAAAAAATAAAATATCCCAAAGAAAAGATCAACAAAACCAAAGCTGGTACTTGAAGGCTAAGAAACTATGAAGGAAAGGCAGGCACAAATAAAAGCACGAATTTGCAAAATAGAAGATACAAAAGGGGATTAAAAAATTACAAGGGTACTATGAATACTACTTGCCAATAAATTGAAAACAGAGCGGTGTCAGGATGGCCGAGCGGGCTAAGGCGCCAGACTGAAAACAGAAACAGCAAGCAATTTACTAAAGTATCTTGACCTTATCAAAACTGACTAAAAAACAAACGGAATCTAAATCCTCATCTTACCAGGGGTACCTGGCTGGCTGAATCGGTAGTGCATGCAACTCTTGATCTGGGGGTTTTGAGTTTGAGCCCCATTTGGGTGCAGAGATTACTTAAAAATAAAATCTGGGGGTGCCTGCGTGGCTCAGTTGGTTAAAGTTTTGACTCTTGATTTCAGCTCGTTTCAGCTCAGATCATCTCATGGTGCGGTTCACACAAGCTGAAGGAATTCATTATCAGTGTGTTTGAGCCCTGAGTTAGATCGGGCTCTGTGCTGAGAGCATGATGGAACTTATTTTGGATTCTTTCTCCCTCTTTCTCTCTCTTCCTCCTCCTCTCCCACCTCGCTCTCAAAATAAGTAACTTTAAAAAAGTAAATTTATAGTCTACCTTCTAGTAATATTCCACCACTTCACGTACAGTAGACCTTTCACTAGTATACTTCCATTGATCCCCTCACATTTTGTGCTACTGTTGTCATTCTTTTACAAGTATCAAAAACCCCATAGGACAGGAGCGCCTGGGTGGCTCAGTTGGTTGGACCTCCGACTTCAGCTCGGGTCATGATCTCACTGTGGTTTGAGCCCCGCGTTGGGCTCTGTGCTGACAGCTCAGAGCCTGGAGCCTACTCAGAGTTTATGTCTCCCTCTCTATGCCCCGCCCTAGCTCATGCTCTGTCTCTCAAAAATAAAATAAAACATTAAAAAAATTTTTTTAATTTCATAGGACATTATCACTGTTGTTTAAACAGTAGACTACTATTTAAAGGGATTTATATAATAAGGAAAACTTTTCTGTATTTATTCACGTCAATCTATACCATTTCCAGTGCTCTTCATTTCTTTATGTAAATTCATATTTCCATCTGGTATAATTTTTTTTCTTCTGCCTTAAAGGCTTACTTGAATATTTCTTATAAGGCAAATCCGCTGATAATGAATTCCTTCAGTTTGTGTATATCTTTAAAAAATTTTTTTAAATATTTATTCTTGAGAGAGAGAGAGAGAGACAGAGCATGAGCAGAGGAGGGACAGAGAGAGAGGGAGACACAGAATCCAAAGCAGGTCACAGGCTCTGAGCTGTCAGCACAGAGCCTGATGCAGGGCTCGAACCCACCAACTGGGGGATCATGACATGAGCTGAATCAGATGCTTAACCGACTGAGCCACCAGGTGCCCTTTTTGTGTATCTTAAAAAGTATTTGTTCAGGGGCACCTGGGCGGCTCTGTCAGTTGAGCATCTGACTTTGGCTCAGGTCATGATCTTGGGGTTTGTGAGTTCAAGCCTCACTTTGGGCTTGTTGTGGTCAGCACGGAGCCTGTTTTGGAGCTTCTGTCCCTCTCTGTCTCTCTGCCTCTATCCTGCTCATGCTCTCTCTTCACAAAAATAAATAAAACATTTAAAAATGTTTTAAGAAAAAATTTTAAATTAAATTAAAAGAAAAGTATGTGCTTCCTGGTCAGTTTTGCACAATATTTTCACTAGGTATAGAATTCTGTTATTACTCAGAGTCCATAGGGCTCACTTCCACTAATGGTGAGCTGAGGGTAGGGGTTAGGGCACTAGGTTTTTCCGCATGCCTGGTCCCCCGCTCAGCTCCCCATTCCCTGCATACCTGTGTCAGGGACAGGGGCTTTCCGTGCTCTCAGTGCTCTCGGCCTGTGTGGGGCAGTTGCCGCCTGCAGCTTCCTGGGACCGGGTGCCAAGCGCGTGGCCGGAGCTGGAGAGACACCCTGTGGTCCTAACTCAGCCTCCATCTCAGGCAGGCCCTTTGTGCTTTGGCTTCGGTGGTGAGGTTTTCTTGGGGTTCCTGCTCTCCCTGCCTGTGGCAACCAAACTCCGCCTTGTACCTGTGGTTGGTCTAAACGGGGGTGGGGGTGGGGCTGTTTTCTGCGCCACCCCCAGCAATAGCAAACATCCATTTGAGATCTGCATCCGACCCTCCCCCAGCAATGAGAATTTTTCTTCTACGTTTCCCCCAGGAGCAATAAATCTTTACCTCTGTCTTTGCAGAGGCAGACGGATCTTGCTTTTACTGCTTCTCCAGCAACAGTAGATCTTTGCCAGCGTCCTGTGGTCTTGGTACTTGGTGAACCGCCTCCGGTGGGTGAAGACGTTGGCTTTGTAGAGGAGAAGGATCCCAGAAAGCTAGAGGAACTTTAAGCTTGTTCCGCCACAGCCGCCAATCACCTCCTCATTTGCAACAAGGTTGGCCTTCCCTGGTCACCTGCATCACCCTTGCTCCCCCTCACGAACACCTGGTGAATGCAGGCTGATGGGGAAGAGCTTTCAGGTGAGTGGAACCTCCCTCTGTGTCTCAGACCAGCAGCCAGGACCGGCTTCAAGGCGTGTGCCCTGTGAGGTCACACCTAGGAGGTCCTCGTGCTTGATGGAATGCTCACTGCCACCATCCTGAATTCTGCGTTTTTCAGCAAGGTTTCCCACATTTTCATTTTGCACTAAGACCCACACAGTAAATAGCCAGTCCCATTCCACAGTGGTACAGCAGCCCCCACTTGGCCTTTAAAAATGTTAAAATCTTAGCTGGGCTTTTCTTATCTGTTTGTATACAGTTCTGCCAGGTTCTGCCCAAGGGAAAACTGTCTGTGTGTCCTGTCTCTCCTCGTAGAGGATTATCCACCTTTGGAATTCTGGTTCCATGAATCCTTTGCAGCCTCAGCAATCTGAGCCTCAAAGATGTTATGATTGTGTATATCATCCAGCTGTTTCTTGTTAGAAACGCTCTTTGCAGCTTTCTTTATCCTAAGTAGAAGGATATGTATGCTTTAGAACTTGTTATTTTTAGGTCTCAGTTTCAGATAGCTGAACAAATTAACTAGTCCCCCTGCCCATCTCCTGCTGCCTTTATTTTATTTTATTTTTTTAATGTTTATTTATTTATTTCAATTTATTTTGTGTTTTATTTATTTTTGAGAGACAGAGCATAGTAGAGGAGGCATGGAGGTGGGAGGGAGGGAGAGAGAGAGGGAGAGAGAGAGAGAGAGAGAGAGAGAATCTGAGGCAGGATCCAGGCTCCGAGCTATCAGCACAGAGCCCAATGTGGGGCTCAAACTCAGGAACCCACATACACTCAACTGACTGAGCCACCCAGGTACCCCTCCTGCCACTAACTAAAGGGGAATGTCACAGGGGTTCCTGGGTGGCTCAATTGGTTAAACGTCCGACTTCGGCTCAGGTCATGATCTCACCGTTCGTGTGTTTGAGCCCTGTGTTGGGCTCTGTGCTGACAGCTCAGGGCCTGGAGCCTGCTTCGGATTCTCTGTCTCCCTCTCTCTCTGCTCTACCCCACCCCCCACCCCCCACCCCCCACTCACACTCTCTCTGTCTCTTTCTCAAAAATAAATAAAGAATAAAAAATTTTAACAGGGAAATGTCACAATTAAAATTTTTTTCTTAAAATGTTTTTTTCTGTTTAGAAAAAAGATGGCTTTATGGTTTTTTTTTAAATTTTCCTCCCATGACAAAATACACCTTAGTGTCACAATGATAATAGTAGGGTAACCTAAAGTACGTTTGTTTGTTGTTTTGATAACAAGCAGCTATTTTATTATTAAACCCAAATAAGTAACCTCCCATATCATGTCCAGTACAGTGAGGTTTACAAAGCGAAGCATGAACAGAGATGAAAAGTAATACAATTAGAGGAAATTCTCTCAATAAGGATTGTGGCTGGGGGCTAGAGAGAAACGGGTCGTATTGTGCACTCCTGGTCATTTTGACTGCATGCTGCATTTAAACACTTGGAATTGGGGCGCCTGGGTGGCTCAGTCGATTAAGTGTTTGACTTTGGCTCAGGTCATGATCTCGTGGTTTGTTAGTTTGAGCCCCGCGTTGGGCTCTGTGCTGACAGCTCAGCGTCTGAAGCCTGTTTGGGTTAACTGTATCCCCTCCCTCTCGGCCCCTCCCCTGCTGGCACTCTGTCTCTCTCTCTCTCAAAAATAAACATTTAAAAAATTCTTTTAATTAAGAAGTCCTCAGAATATTCTTTAGTATACTTAACTTGTAGGTCTTTTTAAAGTTTTTCAATTTCATTCTTTCACTGAAGTATATTAAAAACAATAATAAACAAGCTAAATTGAAATAGAATTCCTTAGTTTTCTTTTTAAATCAAAGCTATTTTAAGTCACAGCTTTCTCATAAATCACATGGCAAACTTATGTCTTTTTTTTTTAATGTTAAGCCTGTTGCTATCATTAAAGTTTATTGTGGAATTATACAGAATTAGAAAGAAGAGTGTAAGGTACCCCAATGTATCTTTTATTTAGCTTTATACCCACCTACTGTCCTCTCCCCATATTTTGAAGATTTTTTTACCATAATTCCCATTATATTGCAGCACAGATCTTTAGAGATAAGGATTTTCTTTCTCACCTAACCAAAACGCCATCATCATACCTAAAAATAATTCCTTAATTATGTTTCTAATTTTTCCAACTCATTGCAAAAGGACTATAGTATAAAAGGACAGTGTTATTAACCAAGAATCTAAGGATTTAAGGCATGTGTCCTTCCAGGGAAAGAAATTAGTTTTGTAACCAAGGAAACAATTAACCATCTATCATTAGCATTTTAGCTGTGCATCAACTAATAGTGTTTTTTCTTTGCTTAAAGAAAAATATATTGCTATGCAAAGAAATGGCCCCAATGATGTTTGTTAGAAACTGGGGAGATAGGAGGAAACTTTATGCCACAGATTTTAAAGACCATTTGCTAGTTGCTAAAACTTTGGCTTTTTAAAAGAGAACAAAGATTTTTTTTTAATGATAATATTTTCTGTAGTCTGTATCCTTGGAAATGAAAGAGGATAGACAACTGAAAATAGTCCATGGAAGCCTGTGATCAGAACAGGTAAATATGGAAGTATTTGTTCATTTCTTGTTGTATTTCTATCTGCACTTGAGTCTATTTCAAAGGATAGTGGAAGCTTACTGACTCTTTGAATGGAATCCTAATTAAGACATATTACCAGCCACAGATGCCAAAGAATCTACCCAGAACAGCAAAAGTCATTCACCCTAAGGACATTTGAACCTGTTGGAGGAAATAGCCTGAATGTTTCTTATACTAGTTCTCCCTTCCCACATAACCAATTTCCCCACCACAGAACTGGTTACCACAGTTCTAAGTAGCAAAATTTCTTGTTTTTCAAGGGGTCTAAAAATGTGGGGTCCTTTTTTACTTTTTTAATCAACTGTACATAAGCATAGAAAGTCCAGCAGGACATACAGAAAAACCATAATTTTAGCCACACTTATATCTGGGTGTTGAGATTATGGGTTATTTTGTTTTTATAACTTTGTGAAGTTTTTAAACACTTTCAGGTCCTGAGTGGCTCAGTCAGTTGAGCATCTGACTTCAGCTCAGGTCATGATTTCACAGTTCCTGGGTTGGTTGGAGCCCTGTGTCGGGCTCTGTACTGATGGTTCAGAGCCTGGAGCCTGCTTCGGATTCTGTCTCCCTCTCTCTGCCGCACGTCCCCTGCTCATGCAGCCTCTCAAAAATAAAACATTTTTTAAAAATTAAAAAAGATCAAAACCTTTCACAATTGAGTCTTTTATTAATTTTTTCAGTGTTTATTATTTTTGAGAGAGAGTAAGCAAGGAAGGGGCAGAGAGAGGGAGACACAGAATCTGAACCAGGCTCCAGGCTCTGAACTATCAGCACAGAACCCAACTTGGGGCTCAAACTAACAAGCTGAGAGATCATGACCTGAACTGAACTGAAATTGAATGCTCAACTGGCTGAGCCACCCAGGTGCCCCCCCACTTTTTTGGTTCCCAATGTGGGATATTCCACAGACCAAAGGGGGAAAAAAGGGTTAAAGGTTGAGACGACTTATTTTTTCAAACATATATGAAACATATACTGTATACTCAGTACTTCTGGAGGGAGAAAAACATACAATTCTTGCTTTTAAGGAACTGTTTGGGAAAACAAAAACATACCTATAGTAGAGTGTAATAAATTCTACACAAGAGGTAGAAGGAGCACTAAAGAGGGGCCAATACACAGAGGAGTTAACTTTTTTTAAATGTTCATTTATTTATTTTGAAAGAGAGAGTGGGGTTGGGGCAGAGAGAAAGGGAGAGAATCCCAAGCAGACTCCGTACCACCAGGCCAGAGCCCAACACGGGGCTCCATCTCACAACGATGAGATCACAACCTGAGCTGAAATAGAGACGGACCAACTGAGCCACCCAGGTGTCCCCAGAACAAGGAGTGTTTTACATCACACTTGAGGGTGGAACTTGGTATTACTGTACATGAACATCCTATTGCAGGAAAATAAAATGACCAGATATATTTAAAAACAAAAACAAAAACAAAACACAACACCTCACCCAGCAGTGCCTGGGTGGCTCATTTGGTTAAGTGTCTGACTCCTGGTTTTGGCCCAGGTCATGATCTTGCAGTTAGTTCATGGGTTTGAGCCCCACGTCAGGCTCCATGCTGGCAGTGCAGAGCTTGCTTGGGATCTCCCTTCCTCTCTCACTGCCCCTCCCCTGCTCGCTCTGTCTTTCTCGAACTAAATGAACTTTAAAAAATGTAAAAAACTCACTTGTATTTTAATCTTTTCATTGTTTAATTATTATTTTATTTTTAGAGAGAGAACACGAGTGGGGGAGAGGGACACAGAGAAAGAATCATAAGCAACCATGGAGGCTGACATGGGGCTTGATCCCACGGCTCGAGGATCATGACCTGAGCTGAAATCCAACAGAGTTGGACATTCAACTGAGTCACTTAGGCAGCTTTCATCGTTTTCTTTTTAAAAATACTGATCCACCTGGAACTTCCAAATGTTCCGATGTAATGTAAGGTGAAATGAAATAAACCTTGACACTGATTAAGTAAACAAAACATACCTATCAAAAAGAACTTTATTATTTTTTTAAACCTTAATTTTTTCATGTTTTTTTTTTTTTTTTTTAGTTTTTATTTTAATCACCCAGTGTTCATCACAAGTGCACTCCTTAATCCCTACTACCTGTTTCACCATCCTCCTACCCACCTCCCCTCCGGCGACTGTCAGTTTGTTCTTTATAGTCAAGAGTCTGTTTCTTGGTTTGTCTTTTTTCTTTTGGTCTTCTGTTTCTTAAATTCTATGAGTGAAATAATATGGTACCTGTCTTCCTCTGACTTATTTTGCTCAGCATTATTCTCTCCAGCTCCTTCCATGTTGTTGCAAATGGCAAATTTTCATACTTTTTATGGCTGCATAATATTCCATTGTGCAGGTACACCACATCTTCATCCATTCATCAACTGATGGACGCTCGGGCTGCTTCTATATCTTCGCTATTGTAAATAATGCTGCTATAAGCATACAGGTGCTTGAGTCCCTTTGAATTAGTGCTCTTGTATTCTTTGCCTAAATACTTAGTAGTGTGATTCCTGGATCACAAGAGAGTTCGATTTTTAATGTTATGAAGAACCTCCACATTGTTTTCCATGGTGGCTGCATCAGTTTGCATTCCCACCAACAGTGCAAGAGGGCTCCCATTTCTCCACGTCCTCACCAACACCTGCTGTTTCCTGCACTGCTGATTTTAGCCATTCTGACAAGAATGAGGTGATACCTCATTATAGTTTCTTTCAATTTGCATTTCCCTGATGAATAATGTTGAGCATCTTTTCATGTGTCTGTTGGCCATCTGAACGTCTTTGGAGAAATTTCTGTTCATATCTTCTGCCCATTTTTAATTAGATAATTTGTTTTTTGGGTATTGAGTTTATACGTTCTTTATATATTTTGGGTACTAACCCTTTATCAAATATCAAAAAGAACTGTAAAGCATTAAAGACTTTTGAAATGTCTTTCAAGTTTCATTTCTAGGAATACAGCAGAACAAACATTAATACAGCAGAACAAACATTTCTACTTAATGAATTTTAAAAGAGTTTGACTGAATTGTGAAATGTTCATATGGCAAGGTGGACTGAAGAGCAGGAAACAAAGTCATATGATTTTGTTTTTCAATATAGTGATAAATGATGTCAGCTAGGAAGAGAACAAATCATGGAGCGCCTTACTGTATACAGTTTTACCTAGTCTTTAGCTGGTACATTATGACAGCACATTCCAAAAACTATTATATGCAGAGAGCAATCCTTCTCTAATCCTTCATGTCCATATGTTCCCAACGAGATCAACATTAATGTGTTTACTGCCTTGAGCTCAATCAAGGTATGGCATGATTTTAACGTGAATCACGGCATGACTAATTTAATTAGTTGCCTTGGTCTTTTTCTTCCACATTGAGTACAGTATCCACGGTTATTCCTATGTCCTGCAGGGACCAGCCTTCCCCCACCTCCAGAGGCCTTCTGGGAAAAGAAGTAGAAAGGCTGTACAGGGATGTGTGGTACCCGATTTTCATCATCCAGTGAAATAAGACCTAAAAGATAAAAAGTTGTCAAATACTGTGCACAGTTGTATACCTCTAGATCACCATGATAGTTTACAATTCCTTCATTGTTAAATCATGCTTTGAGTAATAAAACAGAACCTTCTAGAATTTAAAGGAAAATAGCATACCATGAATTGTGAGATGCAAATAACCCTTAGTACCTTTTGGAAGTATCAGAGAAGGCCTAGGGACTACAGGCACCTACAGACAGCAGAGGCATTTAACAACTAGGAAAGTCCCAACCACAAGGGATGGGACATTTATTCAGTATAGAAAAGTTGAGAACAAAAGTTTAGCACTTGGGAAAAAAATTATTTAGATCAAAATCTAAGCCAACAGTCCACATCAATTTCACTCAGTAACTTTGTTTTGTCACCATAGACATACCCAAGCCCCAGGGACTCTGCCTTAGGACAGCCCAATTTTCAATGGGCCATCCCTATAAGTTGAAAACATTTCCTGTTATGAGGATTTCCATAGTAACTATCAAAACTTCCACTTACTATTGCCTAAAAATGCCTGCCAAGGGACAGTTTGCTGCTTTAGGAAGAAAGCTGGATACTACAATGTTCTCGAAGGAAGTTGGAGTATCAATTACAGATAATCTCCGACTTGTGCTAACCACCGTCCAAGAACCTACTGATATTCCACGTAATAAATGTACATCTAGGTCATAAAGCTTCCTAATTTTCCAATATTTGGATATACCTTAATTCAACCAATCCCCACATTATACTTTTGATCACTTATCTTATTTCTATAGAATAAATTCTCATAAATGAAATTAATGGAACAAAAGATCTATTTTAAAGATTACACTGGCAAATTATCCCATAGGAAAAGTGTCCCAATTTATAAATTTATATTAACAGGAACAGTTAATGAGAATCACCATTTTCTCCACACACTGGCCAAAACTAGGTTACTCTTTTTTTCTTTTTTTTAAATATTTATTTACTTTTTGGGAGAGTGCAAGTTGGGGAAAGGCTGAGAGACAGACAGAGGATCTGAAGCAGGCCCTATGCTGTCGGTGTAGAGCCTGATGTGGGGCTCAAACTCAAGAGGCATGAGATCAAGAGTTGACCCCTTAACCAAGACACCCAGGCACCCAGGTTACTCTTCTTTTTAATCTTTGACAATCTGATAGTCCCATTTTAATTTACACTTCGATTCTTTTTTTTTTAAATTTTTTTATGTCTTTTATTTATTTCTGAGAGACAGAGAGAGACAGCGCGAGCAGGGGAGGGTCAGAGAGAGAGGGAGACACAGAATTTGAAACAGACTCCAGGCTCCAAGCTAGCTGCCAGCACAGAGCCCAACGCGGGGCTCGAACCCACGAACTGTGAGATCATGACCTGAGCCGAAGCCGGCTGCTTAACCGACTGAGCCACCCAGGCGCCCCATACACTTCTTTGATTCTAAGTAAGGTCAAACATTTTTTTCCTATTTTTGTCTGTCACTTTTTTTTTTCTTTAGGAAATCCTAAAGTTTTTTTTGTTTTTAATCTGCCATCCTACAGAGGTGTTTACCTTTTCCTTGATTTGTATGTTAGCTCCTTATAAAGAAATGACTCTAGGGGCACCTGTGTGGCTTAGTCAGTTGAGCGTCCAACTTTGGTTCAGGTCATGATCTCATGGTTCATGGGTTTGAGGCCTGCATCGGGCTCTGTGCTGACAGCTTGGAGCCTGCAGCCTGCTTTGGATTCTGTGTTTCCCTCTCTCTCTGCCCCCGCCCCTGCTCATGCTCTGCTTCTCTCTCTCAAAAATGAATAAACAGTAAACAAAATTTTAAAAAAAGAAAGAAATGACTATCATACATAGAGGTAAAATATTTTTTCAAATATTTCTTTAACTTTATGAACTTTTTCTTTATAGAATGTTACATTTTTATGCAGTTGAATCCATCAGTATTTTCTGTTACAGTTCATAGCATGTTCATCACAGAAGGATAAATGCAATTGGGATAGAAAAGTATTTAGATATAGTTCAATACAATGCACAATTATATGTTTAAATGCACTTAAAAGTAAAAATACACCAAAATATTAGCAACTGACCTTGGCATCAAGATTGCAGATCAAGCCTTTTTCTACTTTTCTACATTTTCCAGATCATTACTAATGAACAGAGCATTGTTTTTACGAGAAAAAAAAAATCTATTGGAACAAAGGGAAATAAGCTCTAAAAGAATGATTGGAAACTCCATATAAGCAACAGGGCTTAAGTTAACAGTCTAATGGGAACAAAGCTAATATTCTGCTTTGTAAGGATTTGAAAGCACGTTATCTACCAAGCTGTGAAAAGGTGATTAATTTAAAAACAACAAATAAAAAATAGGAAAAGAACTGGGGAGGGGGATTGAAAAAAGATACATCATGCTTAATTACCCAAATTTCTGCAACACAGAGTATTAGAAACGCCCTTTACCCTTGCCCGAAGGCAGCGCCAGACAAGGGACTGTTAACGTCTCCCCCTCTGCGTGGGAGTGAACTATTGTCAAATTCAACAAAAACATTTCTCAAAATATGAATCTGCTCACCTGTGAACTGCAAGACTTAAAAAACCTTCTTCTCAGGACCCTCCCACTTGGACAACGGAGAGCAACAGCAACTACCTGAGGAATAAAAATGCTCAAATAAGAATTCCAATCCACCGCGCTCTGCAATTCCAAAACACTACTCCTGTGAAACATCCGTAATTCTAAAAAGCCTGTGTGGGGTTTTGTAGGCATTTAGCTCTGAGAGTAGTAGACCAACATGAAGGTCCAGGTAAAATTCACTTGAAATATAAAAATGTCTTCTGAAATGGAAGAGAACATCTTCCTCTTGATTGAGATCAGTGTCAGAACCTTCTAGAGAGGACACCAGAGACTAGTTGCTTCTGTCCATCCAGGTAGTATCAGGTTGCACGGGGGCTTCAAAATTCATCTAATAAACCAAGAAGATCCAGTCCACTTGGAGTCTATAGACAAGAAAAACACTGGGTTGCAAAGAAACAAGTGTCTAAGTTACTCTACCATCATGAGCCGTGCATCATGCCTACCTCCCCTGAGCAAAGGGCAGACGGGTGTGGAGTTGGTCCTGGACGCTGGGAACTCTAAGAGACTCCTCTCCTGCTCCATCTGCTCTACGTATTCAGTTTCCCCATCATCTCGCCTTTGATTAAACAGTTAAATAGCTAAAAAGAGCTTATAGTTAATATTACAAGACATTAAAAAAGAATGAGGAATTAATAATTTATTCTGCTGTTCATTATTTACTGGTCAGGAAACCCTTTCTTTTTTAAAATTTATTATTATTTTTTTAATGTTTATGTATTTTGGGAGAGATGTGAGGGAAGGTGCAGAGAATGGAGGACAGAGGATCTGAAGCGGGCTCCGAGCTGACAGCAGATAGCCTGATACGGGACACAAACTCATGAACCGCGAGATTATAACCTGAGCCCAAGCTGGACGCTTAACTGACTGAGCCACCCACCCCAGGAACCTCCAGGAAACTCTGTCTTACAGTTAAACGTTATCATAACTGTCCTGGGAGTCATGTAAGCATCGTAGGATATAGAAATGGTGGTTTTACAGCAGCACCTACCCCCTTCAGGAAACCATGTTAGAAAATACTTCCATTCAAGTAGATAACATATTTGATTCACATCCAAATCAGTGCAATGCTGAGCTGTTAGTACTTCTACTAGTGAAAAGTTTTATACTAACATACAATAAAATCACAAAACAGCTGAATCACAGATTAAAAGCCAAGTTCTCTTGTTTTTAGAAGTGGTAAAATTTAACTTTTACAGTGGTGTTTTGTTCAAAGGTTAATGGGCTGAAAGCAGAATTAAAGCCAAATGGTTGATGAGAAACTAGAGTTTCAAATACACTGAATTAAAGGGGCACCTGGGTGGCTCAGTAGGTCAAGCATCTAACTCTTCAGTTCACGTCATGATCTGTTTGTGGGGCTGAACTGCATGTCGGGCTCCAGTTTGACAGTGGGGAGCCTGCTTGGGATTCTCTTTCCTCTCTCTTTCTCTCAAAATAAATAAACTTATTATATATAATATATAAATAATATATTTCATAATATATGTAAACATTTTCCAGTATGATGAGACACTCAAGAGAAATTGATTATCATTGTTTGAAAATCTAGCAATTGTTCTGTTATTACAATTACTATGAAAATTGGTTGTGCCACTTCTCCTAT
Organism: Helogale parvula; assembly: GCA_004023845.1. Lineage (NCBI taxonomy): Eukaryota > Metazoa > Chordata > Mammalia > Carnivora > Herpestidae > Helogale > Helogale parvula. Next base: position 19,595 of record PJEM01005967.1, read on the forward strand.
TACTGACAGCGTAGAGGACTGACATGTGAATGGGTAAAAGGCATGGGACACAATCCAAATTGGAAAGTAAATTACTGTGCCAAACAGACTATTAAATGAAAGCTAAATTAAAAGTGGCAGCAGGGGTCTCAGTCAGTGGAATGTGTGACTCTTGATCTTGAGGTGGTGAGTTCAAGCCCCAAGTTGGGTGGAAAGACTACTTTAAAAAAAAAAAAATCTTAAAAAAAAAAAAGGTGGTAGCAATAAATAAAATTTAATTCCCAGGCACTCCTTACAATGATATACAGTATACAATAATGAAAATAGTTGCAGGGAGCCTGGGTGGCTCAGAAGGTTGGGTGTCCAACTTCGGCTCGGGTCATGATCTCGTCGTGGTTTGTGGGTTCCAGCCCTGCATCAAGTGCCACGCTGATTTGCAGAGGCTGCTGGGGATTCTCTCTCTCTCCCTCTCTCTCTGCTCCCCCCCAACTTGTACTTTCTCTCTCAAATAAAATAAATTATAAACTTAAAAAATAATGAAAATGGTTGCTATGGTAGTATGGCTACATTATATAATGAATTACAAAATTGTTTTCAAATTCTTAAATTCTCCAGTCAATATCTTTTCAAGTTAAAAGTAGAACTGTAATATATGATAAATATTCTCATGTTTTATTTTTTTTAATTTTAGAGAGAGAAAACGTGAATGGAGGACAGGAGCAGAGGGAGAAAGAGAGAAAAAAAATCTCAAGCAGCCTCCACATTCAGCATGGAGCCCAACCCTGGGATCATGACTGGAGCTGAAATCAAGATTTGGACACTCAACTGACTGAGCCACCCAGGCGCCCTATATGGCAAATATTCTATTGTGTTCTGGACTACCATGAGTTATTTCCTCCTCTCATTTAAAAATTCTTCCCATATTATTTTAGAACTCTATGGATGGCTGTAATAATAAATAACAGGCACTAAGAGACACTGGGTGGTGCCGGGGTGGCTCAGCATCTGACTTCAGCTCAGGTCATGATCTCACGGTTCATGAGTTTGAGCCCCACCTTGGGCTCTCCGCTCTCAGCGAGAAGCCTGCTTCAGATCCTCCTCCAGATCCTGACTCCCTCTTTCTCTGACCTCTCCCCTCCTCGTTCTCTCTCTCAAAAATAAATAAACATTAAAAGAAAAACAGGCTTTTCCCACGTTCACGTGGCTCGGGGGTGGGACTGCGGGTCTCCTTGCAGCGGCGGCAGCTCCAGTGCAGAGTAGGAACTGTGGCGGTCGGAGTCATGGCTGGACAAGCGTTTAGAAAGTTTCTTCCCCTCTTTGACCGAGTTTTAGTTGAAAGGAGTGCAGCCGCAACTGTAACCAAAGGAGGCATTATGCTTCCAGAAAAATCTCAAGGAAAAGTTTTGCAAGCAACTGTAGTAGCTGTTGGATCAGGCTCTAAAGGAAAGGGTGGAGAGATTCAACCAGTCAGTTTGAAAGTTGGAGATAAAGTTCTTCTCCCAGAATATGGAGGCACCAAAGTAGTTCTAGATGACAAGGATTATTTCTTATTTAGAGATGGTGACATTCTCGGAAAATATGTAGACTGAAATAAATCATTATTGAAATGGCATGAAGTGAAGCTGCCCATTCCATTGAAGTTGTGAAATCTCTCATCATGTAAATAATTTTCATGTCTCTCTTTTATAATAAACTAATGGTATCCAAACTAATATATCCAGTGTCTCTAAAGTTTAGTTATAGTGTACTGATAGAAATATTACAAAATAAAAATGCAGAAATGAGTGGTTAATCTTAAAAAAAAAAAAAACAGGCACTAAAAGAATCAGAGTATACTGTTTAAGTAAGAATTGTATTAATTGTTTCAGATCCCTCCCTTCCCTGTCAGAAATCCCATGGGGGCATTAGTTCACTCATCTATTAGTCCGCTCCTAAATCCAAGCGGACTTCCACTATAATAGCAATTTTCTTGTGGCTCATTATTACAGCCACAGCTACTACCTACACAAAAATGTCTTTATAGTAAAAGCTCCATCTCATTCTGATAACCTTTTATTAAAAAATTTTTTTAATGTTCATTTATTTTTGAGAGAGAGAGAGAGAGAGAGAGGGAGAGACTGAGCATGAGCAGGGGAGGGGCAGAGAGAGAAGGAGACACAGAGTCCAAAGCAGGCTCCAGTCCAAGAGCTGTCAGCACAGAGCCCAACACAGGGCTTGAATTCACAAGCCGTGAGATCATGTCCTGAGCTGAAACTGGACGTTCAACTGACTGAGATACCCACGTGCCCCGATAACCTTTTAAATGAATGTTAGTTCCTTCCCCCTAGCAATGCAGAATTATAAAGATAGTCCTCTTTTCTACCAGACATTTAGTAGACCTAACTTTAATAAGGAAATAGAAAATTTCTTGAAAGTCAAATTTCCAGTATCCCTAAAGATGAAATTTTTTTTTGCATATGTACTCAAAAAGCAGTTATGTAGCTTGGGGATTAAAATTGGGGTGTCTGGGTGGCTCAGTCAGTTAAGCATCTGGCTTTGGCTCAGGTCATGATCTCACTGTTTGCGGGTTCGGGCCCCGCGTCAGGCTCTATGCTGACAGCTAGCTCAGAGCCTGGAGCCTGCTCGGATTCTGTGTCTCCCTCTCTCTCTGACCCTCCCCTGCTTGTGCGGTCTCTCAAAAATAAATAAAAAACATAAAAAATATACATATCTGTCATGACAGGCAGGCTTCATGTAAGATGATAGGTGATGATTATGCGGTATGATATGCAATGACTGCTACCAGAGCAACACTGTTAACCTGACAATATAGGAAACAGCATTCAGCAGAAAGCCAGGAACAGTAAGACTATATATAACTTACAAAGACAAATAGCCTAAAATCTTGGGTAATTATAGTAGATCTCTCATTTCCTGCTTCAGGCATGCCGGTTTTATTTTGAAAACACTTTATTAGGGTGATAGGATGGGCTGGAGAGGCACACTCCCCAAATTGGAATGCTTTTTCTTGTTTTTAACTTTTATTATAATGACACTACATACTTAAGGTCTTTTTCATTATTCTGAATCAGTGGGCTACAACGGCGGGGCAAATCCAGGCAGAGAAATCTGGAGGGACCACTGCTAACTGCCCAGACATAGGGCTTTAGATCAAAGGTAGGTCTAGGTCAATGAAAGATGGAATAGGACATTTAAAGTCATCGAGGGAAGGAAAACTGATGGCCTGTGAATGGCTGTTGAGGAACTGAGGGCTTCTGCACTAAATTATTAGAAATCTAGGGGTAATAGCCACTGCACAGATAGAAAGTCCCTTGCCCAATGGGGACTCTGATAGAATCAAAGTATTTTAATATATATTTTTCTCCTCCCTCTCCAGTTTTGTTGAAAAATAATTGACATACATCACTGTAGGGGTTTAAGGTGTAACCATGGTAGCTTGATTTATATATATTGTGAGATGATTCCAACAGGTTCTTATATAGATAAAATAAGAAAAAGAAAAAAGGAAAAAAATGTTTTCCTTGTGATGAGAACTCTTAGGATTTACTCTTTTAACAACCTTCCTATGTGTCACATGGCAGTGTTAGCTATGGTCATGTTGTACATGGCTTTTCCCAATGCAGAATAGAATATACCATAAAGCATCAAGTAGTATCAATTCTACATTAGTGGCATTCTTGACAAAACTTCACTACGTAATATAAAAGTTGCTTATCTTGATTAATATGATATATACAAACTGTGCATACATGTGACATGTGATTTTCAGTGATGATTATTTATCAAAATTGTGCTGACTTCATTTACCAAAGGCAGAGCAAAGAGGCCCCAAAATTCAGAGCAGGACCAGAACAGGGCGAAGGAAACAGGGACAGTGTGGCTCAGAGTGAATGAGAGAAGAGGACAGGCGATCGCTGGGATCCCGAGTTCTCCAGAAGGCCCCTCGGACACCGTTTCCACCTGTGCCTTCAGTCTCAGGTGAGAAGATGGGCCAGACAGTTATTCGGGTTGATTCCAGCCTAACGTTCTGTTCCTCTGACATACGCTTTAATGAGTAAACATATTAAATTATCTATCAAGTATTAGAGTAGAGAAGAAATGAAATGGAATGGCTTTAGAGAACTTATAAAGGTGAGAGCAGTATTGTCCTGTCTCTGTGACAGCGGCTTCTTAACTCTTTAGGGTCGCAGACCTGACGTCCTGAAGAAAAACACTGTCCATCTACCTACAATCACAAAAAGGTACAATTTTAAAGCATTCACTGACAACCTGATGTCTATAATCTGTGCACCTAGGCTGACAAACTTCTGTCCTGAGGAAATAATGTCATGCGTTTTAAAGCCAGAGTAAAACAGGTGCCCCTAGTTAAACCTGAGCTATGTTTAATTACATCTGTATAAATGGTTGTGAGAATGTAGAAGGATGTATGTCAGGACATATCACAGACATGAATTTTTTGGGTATAACAGAAAGACGTTCCTTCCTTCCTAACCATTCCTTCCTTCCTAGCCCTTCCTTCCTTCTCTTTCCTCCCTCCCTCCCTTCCTTCTTTCCCTTCTTCCTTCCTTCCTCCCTCCCTTCCTTCCTTTAATTGTGTTTCTCCTGGAGGTTCAGTATCTGGATTGCACACTTCATTGTCTCTATTTTTGTAAGACTTTCAGATTTTCCTCAGACAGCCAAAGTACTCCACTGAAATGTTGTGAGTGTGTTGATAAAATTAAGACCCTCCCAGTGGTAGTCTCACCTCTGGTTTTCAAGGAGTATAGTAGTTGCTGAGCTCTAAGAAACAAAACCATCAGGGCTTCCCTTTGCCTAGAGGACTTACGGGCATTAAGGACGCGAGCTCCAGTACATTAGAGGCCTGTCTGAACCTCCGCTGGGCGACCACAAGAAGGCAGCACAGACAGCCGCCCGGCAGCTGGGCAGCTGGCAGCTCAGTACAGAGTGGAGGTTCAGCTGAACCCCGCCCCCCAGAACAGCAAACCATCCTTCAATTCAAACGTCTACACAACAGCTGCATTCTTCATTTTCTCTTTGTTAAGGGGAAAACTACAATTTGAAGTCATCTGCCTATTTTTGAGACAGAAAGTGTGTGCACAAGTTGGGGAGGGGCAAAGGAGAGAGAGACTCTCAAGCGGGCTCCAGGCTCAGCGGGGAGCCTATGAGGGGCTCGATCCCACAACCTGACCCTGGGATCATGACCTGAGTCAAAATCAAGAGTTGGTTCCTCACCTGACTAAGCCACCTAGGGGTCCCTGATTCACTTTTAATAAAAAGTAACTCCTGGGTGTCTCAGTTAAGCATCTGCCCTCAGTCATGATCTCACGGTTCATGGGTTTGAGCCCCACGTCAGGCTCAGTGCAGTCAGTACAGAGCCCTCTTCAGAATCTCTGTCTCCATCTCTCTCTGCCCGTTCCTGGTTGCTCTCTGTCTCTCTCAAAATAAATTAACAAACAAAAATCTAGAAAAAGTAAGTAAGTCCTTTGCTGACCTCAAGTTTTGGAAAAGCCCACGTATCCTATCTCTGCCTGATGAGGTGGGGGGCTCTAAGGACCCACTCGGCAGATGGCAGGCTCCAAAACAGAAGACAGGCTGAGGTTTGCTATTACACCACATTCAAAACAGACCTAATTATGGGGCAATCACATAAACACGCCTGCTTTCTTCTCTCTCTAAACCCAAATAGAGAAGACATACTCACTTGATGTTAAATAAAACAAAATGTATTTAATTTCCAAAGGAAACAAAATGAGCTTACTTCTTCAGCTGTTTCAGGAGGTTCTTCAGGTAGATCAAGAACCTAAAGAAAAGTAAGTATTACTAAGAAGACTATCAACACTTTGAAGAAAAAAAATCTCAGTGAGAAGAGTTCTTTTTAATATAGAGTTTAGACACATCTAAGCTTAATGAAATCTTTTATTTATTTTTTTAGTTTCTTTAATACTTATTTGTTTGAGAGGGAGAGTGAGCGAGTGTATAACAAGCGGGGGAGGGGCAGAGAAAGAGAGAGAATCCCAAGCAGGCTCTACATCATCAGCACAGAGCCCGACGTGGGGCTTGAACTCACACTGTGAGATCATGACCTGGGTCAGACAAGAGTCGGATGTTTAACCGACTGTGCCACCCTGCACCCCTAATGAAATCTTTTAATATACATTTATGAAAAATGTACAATAGGAAAGGGTTCAACTAAACATTTTTGGGTATTTCTTACTAAATAGATTATAATAACAGGATATAGGATGACAGCTACCAATCTATGCATATTTAAGAATCTTATTTTTGTGACATTCCAAGATACTATATAAAAATATACTTTTAAAGAAACAGAAACAGAGGATAAATATTAAGTTCACCAGACCCCAAAGCTATTTAGGTTCATACATATACACACTTTAGATGTATATTTTTCTTCACTGGCACTCCTAGGGGACTGGATAACAAACACTCACTTTTGCTGTCTTCATGATTTACTCATGTTTCCTTATTTCTATTTATCTATTACAAAACCAGGTGTTCAGACCATTTTCTCTCATTCAACAGGGTTACCAACAATATCACCTTCAGGGACGATTTTTGGGCTTTTTAAATGTTTTTTAACATTTATTTTTGAGGGAGGGAGAGGCAGGGTGTGAGCGGGGGAGGGGCAGAGAAGAGGGAGACACAGAATTTGAAGCAGGCTCCAGGCTCTGAATTGTCAGAGCTCGACATGGGGCTCGAACTCACAGACCACGAGATCATGACCTGAGCTGAAATCGGATGCTTAACCAACTGAGCCACCCAGGCGCCCCACTTTTTGTTTTTTAATACCACAGACTCATGTTTTCTAGCATCATATGTAGCCAGCATTAATTACATCTTATCAAATAAATCATTTATTTTCCTTTGGTATCGAAAGCCTGACAGTCAACCAAAATTACCATCAATGTGAGACAATTCATGTTATTAACAAAAAGCAAAGAATCCTGAATTTTTAATTAGTCCATAAGATCTTTTTGAAATTCTAGAAATAGTTCAGTGACTTGACTGCCACTCTCAGGCTCCATTATGGGACTAAGAAACCTCAGACCAAGAGGCAACACATTAGAAACTATTTTCAGGGAACATATGGCCTCTCTACTTTCCCTAAGAGTCAGTGCAAAGAGATTTACTTCCAACCTTTGCCAGATCCAAGTGCAAATCAACTTAAGGATTAAAGATTTGAAAGAACAGAAGGAATAATGAACCTCAGCACTGTTCCAAAGTGAATGGTTGCTAAGCCATTCCCTAGGAGGGCTACTGAGAAAAATATTACCCATGTTAATAATATTAGCCACTTGGGCACTTGGCTGGCCCAATTGATGGAGCATGCAACTCTTGATCTAGGGCTAATGGGTTCAAGCCCTGTGGTGGGTGTAGAGATTGGTTAGAAATAAAATCTTAAAAAAATATTTTAAATTAAAAATAAATAAATAATATTAGTCACTCAGTAAATATGGGTTAATCATGTCTTAGTTACCTGTCGGAATATTTCCCATAGTAAACATATTTTTCATTTCTTCATAACCAAATTACTTCATCGAAAGAACTGAGTATTTTGTAAACCTATCATTTATCTTCATAGCTTCCTTCTAAGTGTGGTTCAGAACATTAGTATTAGTATCAAATAGGAAAAGTGATTCTTGATGAGGTTGATCCCTTTGTAAGGTAGTGGGAAGGCACCCTGTGGATTATCAGCCGGTCCTAATCTTACTCAGCTACTGCCTTGCCTAGAGAACAACGTTCCTCCCGCACACCCGTGTAATTACCTGAGGCGGCATTCGGTAATGAACCTCCTTCTGAGTGGGCTGTTCAGCAGATGGTGAAATTTTGGTTAAAGGCTTAGGCAAGTTACGTCTGTTTGCTGCTTCTCTGCTGTTTGATGTTTCAAAAGATGTCTGACTCCCATTTTCAGGCACCAACTCTTCATGACCCTGGTCAAAAACAACAGACAGTTTCTAAATGGTCTCTATTACAAACTTTATTCGATTCACAGTGGTTATTTCTTTTACCCTGATGGCATTTCAGTAAAAAATGGCATTTCAGTTAAAAAAATTTTTTTTTCAGTAGAAAATACTGGCAGGCTCAGGCTTGCAACTCTTTGATCTCAGAGTTGTGAGTTCAAGCCTCACAGTGGGTGTGGAACACACTTAAAAAAAAAAAAGAACTTAAACAATTTTAGGTCCAGAAATTTAAAGCATTATCTCCTTGGACAAGAAAACATCCTGTAGAAACTAAACTACTCTTCTCTATGCTGGGGCTACCCTTCTACATCCTGTAGAAACTACCCTTACCCAGCCCTGGGGTCCCTCTGATAGACACAAGACTGAGAGGGATCTTTCCACTTTAATTGATCCCCACATTTTTTAGTAGGATGGGAGAAAGAAGAAAACCTGAATGATATTCTTTTCTCCTTTCATTAAAGGATGCAAGACAGTGTAAGAGATTATGCCTTAAAAAGCTATGAGAAGAGACTCTGAATGTAAAATCATGTCTGTGTATGTAACCATGAAATATTTCCATAGCTGAATATGGCCCTAGTATCCTGTTTAATAAACATATTTTAGTTCTCAAATTCAAACTGTGATCTTCTTTTTGAATTAATCACTTTAGAAGCCAATTTATTCTAGAAGTCATAAAGATTACTTTTTATTAATATTATCCATTAAAACTTTTTCCTGACCAAATAATTAAATGTCAAACTCTCAGATACATACTTACTAGTTTAATAATACCCTTTTCTACATCCAATAACTTGTAAAAGTTCTCTTCATCAGACTAAAATGGCTACCATTTTGGTGGTGTTTTCCCCATTCCTTTATCCTAAGAAAACCTGGTGGAAGGGGCAAGGGCAAGGAGAATCAAGAGATCTGGACGCTCAACAGTTAACTGGCCAAACAGGCTCCATCAGCTACCGCCTACACTCTCTCTCAGCAATTAACATTCTTCCTCTTCTTTTTATTTGATTACTTGTTTGTTTATTGAGAGAGAGAGAGAGAGAGAGAAAGAAAAAAAGCAGTGGGGAAGGGGCAGAAAGAGGGAAACAAAAGGCCCAGAGAGCTGGATGCAGGGATCAGACTCACAATCATGACCTGAGCCAAAGTCAGATGCTTAACCAAAGGACCAAAGCACCCAGGTGTCCCCTGATTCTCACATTCTTGATAGTCCTAAAGGCCTTAAGTCATAACAATACTAATAGTCTCCTTTGGTCACTGACTTCTTGCTGTCCCCACGAATCAGGTTAAAATATATACTACCAGTGTCATGAAGACATTGCCCAAAAGCAAGGAGCAGAATGACTAATTCACTTTGTGGCCATTTCAGAAAAAAGGTGTGGCCGGCTAAAATCGGGCTTCCAAACAGAGGACAAACTCATCTCAGAAGTGAAATCACTCCACAGAGCAGGCGCGTTTCATGCTGCACATCCTCCACATTAATTTCGTTACCTACCCTTGATAGTTTTATGACATACTTACCATTACAAAATGAGTAACAACTGATTCTGCTTCACGGTAAGAATCCTGTTAACCTTTACTGGATCGTTTTATTTATAGGATGGTAAAAGATGCAATATAAACAGAAAGCAAAAAAAACCAAAAAAGTCTTTGGAACAGAAATGATCTTACACATAAAATCTGTGACTAGTTACTCTCAAGTGTAATTTTTTTTTTTTTAAGGTAGGCTCCTGGTCTAACCTTGGGGAGCCTGAACTCACAACCCGGAGATTAAGAGTGGCGTGCTCTACCAACTGAGCCAGTCAGGCACCCCTAAAACTTAATTCCTTGATGAATATCCTTTTTCCTCTGTAAAAAAAAAACAACTTTAAATTGGAAACTTCCACTAGCAAATGACAAAGTTCATATTCAAAGCCAAAGGAAAAAAAGAGTCAAAGGTTAATCTGGCTTTATAGAAAGAGCGAAACATGAGTATAATGTGAGCTTGTACTGCCTTGGAGATCTGACTTAAGGAAAGACCTGAATTTCCTCATATAAAATATGGTGACTGGTCAACAGTTTTCTCACAACCAACTTTATGTTAGAGCTTCTCAAGCATCTAAGTTATATGCTCTTTGGGCACCAAAAGCACTTAACCCTTCGATACACAAATATGCTCGTATTGTAAATATGTACAATCATTAGCAGTAAAGATTCCTAAAAGCCAGAGTGGTTTAGCATCATTTGAAATTTTAAAAGTCCATTTATGTAATATGCTTATACATTACATGTACTTATACATTATATGTAATACACATATACTGCATGTATGTAGTAGCAGAATTCAAAATATAAAGTGAGTCTAACCCCAAGTTTATGACCATTGCTTAACTTCCAGGTTTCACCCGTCATCTGATAAAAGCGCTCTTCCAGTTTTCTCAATTTCATTTCCTGGTGAGGTCTTAGAACATTCTCTATGTATCTGCTGACCTATTAAAAAAATAATAAATGAGGTGTTATTACCAAATATTCCTAAGATCATACATCGTCTACAAAGTTATAAATAAAAACCAGGTTGGGGCGCCAGGGTGGCTCAGTTGGTTAAGCGTCCGGCTTCGGCTCAGGTCATGATCTCACAGTTTGTGGGTTCAAGCCCCGCGTCAGGCTCTGTGCTGACAGCTTGCTCAGAGTCTGGAGCTTGGTTCAGAATCTGTATCTATCTCTCTGTCTTTCTGACCCTCCCCTGCTCGTGCTGTCTCTCTGTCTCTCAAAAATAAATTTAAAAAAACATTAAAAAAATAATAAATAAATAAGAACCAGGTTAAGAAACTGTGTTTTCTTTCATGCTAACTCAATTTTGTCCAAAAAAGTAGCATTCTCCACTTGTACATAACTCTTTAAAAATCTGCATATATACCAAAAGCACATAAAAACAAATGTTCTATGCTTATGCTTATTTGGCAGTCAGCCTCTAGATATTTTAGTGTGTTTTCAGTGCAATGAAAAGTTACTAGGAACTAGGGATACAAAGATACACAGGATGTGAGGCTTGGCTTCTAGGAGCTTCAAGTCAAAACCATTTGTTCAAGGCATAATGCCCAAGACATGAAGTCACTTGGAAAAGTGTTAATGAATAGCTTAATCATAGTAAAGTAGAAAATATTTTTGGGCTTAAAGGAGATGGACATTCTGGGGGGGGGTTTGTTTTTATAAGTTTATTTATTTATTTTTGGGGCAGAGAGGGGCAGAGAGAGAGGGAGACAGAATCCCAAACAGGCTCGCACTATCAGCACAGAGCCCAATGCGGGGCTTGAACTTACGAACTTCGAGATCAAGACCAGAGCTGAAGTCAAGAGTTGGGACGCTCAACCAACTGAGCCACCCAAGTGTCCCAGAAAAAAAATATTGTGAACAACGGTAGACCATCAAATTAGAAAACCAAGATGGAGTCGACAAACTCCTAGAAACAAAAAATTGCCAAAACTGACTCAAGAAGAAATAGGAAATCTCAACATACCTAACAAGGTATAGAATTAGTAATTCAAGCCTCCCAGTAAAGAAAAGTAGATTCACAGGTGAATTCTATCAAATCTTTAAACATTTTTAAATGTTTACTTATTTTTGAGAGAGAGAGAGCACATGTGTGTGTGTGCAAGTGGAGGAGGAACAGAGAGAGACACACACACAGAATTCGAAGCAGGTGCCAGGCTCTGATCTGTCAGCACAGAGCAGCACGCAGGGCCCAAACCCACAAACTTAGACATCATGACCTGAGCAGAAGTGGGATGCTCAACTGACTGAGCCACCTCGATGTCCTTCTATCAAACATTTAAAGAAGAGTTAACACTGTCCTGTTGAAACTCCCAAAAATAAAAGAACAGTTCCTAATAAATTACCTGAGGTCAACATTATCCTGATACCAAAGCCAGGCAAAGCCACTACAAGAGGAGTACAAACCAATATCTCTTATATAGATGCAAAAATCCTCAACAAAATCCTAGCAAACTGAATCCAATAACATACTGAAAGGATTATATACCAGCTATGTGTGATTCGTCCCAAGAATGCAAGATGTTTCAACATAAGAAAACCAATGTAATATATAGCAAGAAAACAAAGGGGGAAAAATATATGATCATCTACATTGAAAAAGAAATAAACATTTGACAAAATTCAATGATCTTTATAACAAAAATACTCAGAATCTAGGAATAGGAAGTAACTTGCTCAACATAATGAGTAGCTAGGAAAAAACCACAGCTAACATCATTCAGTGGTGAAAGACTGAAAGCTATCTAAGACCAGGAATAAGACAAGGATGCCGGCTTTCACCACTACTATTCAACACCATTTAGAAGTCTTAGCTAGACCAATAGGCAAGAAAAATAAACAACACCAATTTTGGAAAGGAAGAAGTAAAACTACTCCTACTCTCAGGGATCTTATATAGGCATATATTGGAGATATTGCAGGTTCAGTTTGCAATAAAGTAAATATTACAATAGAGTAAGTCAAATTAATTTTTTGGTTTCCTGGTGCATATCAAAGTTACGTTTAGGGGCCCCTGGGTGACTCAGTCGGTTAAGTGTCCGACTCTTGGTTTTGGTTCAGGTCATGATTTTGTGGTTCGTGGGTTTGAGCCCCAAATCGGGCTCTGTGCTGACAGTGTGGAGCCTGCTTGGGATTCTCCCTCTTCCTCTCTCTCTCTGCCCTTCTCCTGCTGGTTTTCTCCCTTCTCTCTCTCCTTGTCTCTGCTCCTCCCCCACTTGTGCTTTCTCTCTCAAAATAAATAAACTTAAAAAAAGTTATGTTTATACTATAGTGAAGTCTATTAAGTGTGCAATAGCATTATGTCTACAAAAAAATACATACCTTAATTAAAAAATACTTCACTGTTAAAAAATGCTAACCTTTGGGGTGTCTGGATGGCTCAGTCGGTTGGGCATCCGACTTTTGCTGAGGTCATGATCTCATGGTCTGCGGGTTCGAGCCCCGCCTCGGGCTCTGTGCTGACAGCTAGCTCAGAGCCTGGAGCCTGCTTCAGATTCTGTATCTCCCTCTCTGACTCTCCTCTGCTCATGCTGTGTCTCTCTCTCTCTCAAAAATAAATAAAACATTGGAAAAAAAATTTTGTTAATGCTAACCATTATCTGAGCTTTCACTGAGTTGTAATCACTGATCACAGACTACCATAAAAAATATAATAATAAAAACATTTGAAATACTGCAAGAATTAAAAAAATGTAACAGAGACACGAAGAGAGCAAATGCTGTTGGAAAAAATGGCACCAACAGATTTGCTCGATGTAGAGTTGCCATAACATTCAATTTGTTAAAAAAAAAAAATCTGTGAAGTATAATAAAATGAAGTACAATAAAATAAGGTTTGCCTTAAATAGAATATCCAAAAAATCCACACAATGCAATCAATAGAGCTAATAAACAAAGTGCAGGGTACAAGATCAACACTTAAAAATCATTTGTATTTCTATATACTAGCAATGAAAAGCCAAAATATAAAATTAAAACCATTATTATATTTAAAAAAGCATCCAAAATAAAATATATAGAAATAAATTTAGCCAAAAGGGCAAAAACTATGTACACTGAAAACTACAAAATATTGCTGGAAGAAATTAAAGATATAAATAAGTGGAAATATATTACAGGCTTATGGTTGAAAGAGTTACTATCATTAAGATGTTAATACTAGGCAAAGCAAGGAAGACGTAATATAAAATGTCAGAACTACCCAAAGCAACCTATGGATTCTGATGTAATCCTTCTCAAAATCACAAAGGCCTTTTTACAGAAATGAAAAAAAGCCAACTCACGTTCATATGAAATTTCCAAGAGCCCAAATAGCCAAACAATATTAAAAAAGAAATTGAATTCCCATCTTGCACCATATACAAAAATTAACTCAAAGTGGGTTAATAACCTAAATATAAAAACTACAACTATACAACTCTTGAAAGAAAATATCTAGGGGTAAATCTTCATGGCTTTCAATTTGACAATGGATTCTTAGATGGACACCAAAAGCATGAGCAACAAAAGAAATAACTGGATTTCATCAAAACTTTTGTGCATCAACGGACAGTATCAAAAGAGTGAAAAGACAACTCATACAATGGTAGAAAATACTTGGAAATTATGTATCTGATAAGGGTCTAGTATCCAGAATACATAAAGAACTCATAAAAAACAAAAAGACAAACAACACAATTCAAAAATGGGCAAAGAACTTGAACAGACATTTCTGGGAGAAGATATAAGATAGGCATTTCTCCAAGAAAAATATGAAAAGATGCACAACGTTATTAGTCATTAGGGAAAGGCAAATCAAAACCACAATATGATACCACTTCATACTCATTACAATAGAATTTATTGTTTATTTTTAAGTTTATTTATTTTGAGACAGAGAGTTCATGGGAGGGGCAGAGGGAGAAGGAGAGAGAGAGAAAATCCCAAGCAGGGACACGGGGCTTGAACTCATGAACCTCAAGATCTGAGCCAAAACCAAGAGTCAGATGCTTAACCAACTGGGCCACCCAGGTGCCACTCCAGTGAGTATTTATTATTTTTTTAAATTTTTTAATGTTTTTATTTGTTTTTGAGACAGAGAGAGACAGAGCATGAGAGGGGGAGGGGCAGAGAGAGAGACACACACAGAATCAGAAGCAGGCTCCAGGCTCTGATCGGTCAGCATAGAGCCCGACGCGGGGCTTGAACCCACGAACGTGAGATCATGACCTGAGCTGAAGTCAGAGGCTTGACCAGCTGAGCCACTCAGGCGCCCCTCCAGTGAGTATTTAAAAGGAAGTGGGCATGGGAATAATAAATGTTTGTGAGAAACTGGGACCCTCAGAAACTGGTGAGAATATAAAATGGAAGAGCTGGTGGAGAGAACAGTTTGGTGGAATACCAGATGACCCAGCAATTCCACTCCTATGCATATACCCAAAAGAACTGAAAACAGATACTCAAAGACTTGTGTCCAAATATTCACAGCAGCACTATTCACAGTAGCCCAAAGGTGGAAACCTAAATGTGCATCAACAAATGAACAGATAAATAAATTTTGATATATCCATACAATGAAATATTCACCCACAAAAAGGAATGAGGTACTGATACAGGTATATGGATGAACCCCAGAAAACACTATGCTAAGTGAAAGAAGCCAAACACTAAAGGTCATATATCATGTGATTCCATGTATATGAAATATCCAGAATACATACATCCATACAAACAGAAAGGGAACATGGTTGCCAGAGGATAGGAGTAGGGAATGGAGAAGTGACTATTTAATAGGTATGAGGTTTTCTTTTGGGGTAAAGAAAATGTTTCGGGACTAGAGAGAGGGAGTGATTGCATAGCACTGCGATTCTAATGCCATTGAACTGTACATTTTAAACTGGTTAATTTTTTAATTGGTTAATTTTAAGTCATGTGAATTTGACCTCAATAATTAAAAAATCTAAGCATGTGGGGCAACTGGGTGGCTTAGTCAGTTAAGCATCTGACTCTTGATTTCAGTGCAAATCATGATCTCGCAGTTCATGAGTTTGAGCCCCGAGTCAGGCTCTGCACCGAGAACACAGAGCCTGCTTGGGATTCTCTCTCTCCTCTCTCTCTGCACCCTGCCCCCCACTACCACATGTACATGTATTCTCTTTCTCTCAAAGTAAATAACTTAAAAAAAAAGTCTGAGCACAAACACAGAACGCAACAGACCTCAATTTTAAATGCCCCAGATATTTTGTATTCTCTGTATATACTGAATAAAAATTATGCTTTACCTTTTCGCCCTGTGCCTCTTGTTGTTTTTTCCTGACAAGTTTTTGCCTTTTTTCATTCTTCTCTTCTTCTTCTAAGACATCAAGACATAAAAATGCTTTTTAATTCCCAAGAATCGTAAGTTGAATGCTCTTTTCTCTGAAAGTAGTCTGTAGATAACATTTTGGGAGAGACAGCCTTCAAAAAACAGACTGTATTTTTCAAATGATGAAAATGAGGTACATGCAGACAGTTCAAACAAAGAAACCCACAAGTAAAATCTGTAAGAAAAGGTCTGTTCTGAAACAAAAGCTCTCTGACATGCATTAATAAATAACATCTTATAGTTTTGGTGAGGAGGCTTCAAGAATGATTATATTGGATTTTTCATGCTAGGGCTTTGCCTGCTTCAAGACATGGCATGAAAGCACATTTCTGCACATGAAGTGCAGAACGGTACCCTATAGGCATGTGTGGTCACCCTTGACATGACACTAAAAGTAACATGCCTGGGTGCCTGGTTGTCTCAGTCAGTGGAGTGTACAACTTTGTTTTTTTAATGTTTAGTTTCTTTGGAGAAAGAGAGCGAGAGACTGAGCACAAGTTGGGGAGAGGCAGAGAGAGAGAGAGACACAGAATCTGAAGCAGGCTCCAGGCTCTGAGCTGTCACCACAAAGCCCGACGCGGGGCTCGAACTCAAGAACTGTTGAGATCATGACCTGAGCCAAAGCTGGATGCTTAACCGACTGAGCCACCCAGAAGCACTACGTGCGACTCTTGATCTCAGGGCTGTGAGTTCAAACTCCATGTTAGGTGTAGAGATTACTTAAAAATAAAATCTTTTAAAAATAATTAAAGTGGCACCCGGCTGACTCAGTGGGTAGAGCATCTGACACTTCATCCCTGGGTCATGAGTTCAAGCCCCACATTGGGCATGGAGTCTACTTTAAAAAAATACATACAGGGGCGCCTGTGTACCTCAATCAATTGAGTGTCTGACTCTTGTTTCGGCTCAGGTGATCTCATAGTTCATGGGTTTGAGCTCCAAATCAGGCTTTGCACTAATGGTGTGGAGTCTACTTGGGATCCCCTCTCTCTCTCTCTGCCTTTCCCCAACTCTTTCTCAAAAAAAAAAAAAAAAAAAACTTAAAAAAACCCCCACATACATATACACATATAAGCAACATGCCTAGACCTCCAAAGTGGAGTTTGCTTGGAAATCCCAATGACTGAACCAATATTAGGTTTTTAGCCACTGAATGGCAAAAGAAAGGATTTTTGCTGTTGTATAACCTTTTTTATTCCAGGTACACTAAATATCATTTTAATTAATGTCATTTAACTGTATTCCCTTGAGGAATTATATATATCTTTTTGGAAACTATATCTTTTCACCTGCCTGGCTCCTTAAATAGGAGTGTTCCCTTCTGTCAGTAACTTTCTCTCTTGGCAATAAATATTTCCTCAAGTTTATTAAGGAAAGATCAGGGCAGCAAACCACATAGGAAATCAGAAGGCCACTAACTTGCTATGTGATAAGTCAGACTTAGTGATCTTCAGGCTCCCCCTTCTGACTCTGAATCAAAGAATATAGCTTCTAAATAAATCAATAGCAGGTGATTAAGGGGCTTTAGTCCTTTTTTTCTTTTTAAGTAGGTTCCACATCTAACATGGGACTTGAACTCATGACCCTGAGATCAAGAGTCACATGCTCTACTGACTGAGCCAAACAAGTGCCCCAAAGGGGTTTAATCCTTAAAGCCATTGAGAACTGACAGCTTCTGAAGTTTCACAAGGCAAATCTTTACAAACCATGGAGGACTAAAGTTTGGGATGAACCTGAAGTCTCGTATATCAATATCTGATAACACTAGGGAAGACAAAAAGTGTAGGAACGAGAGGATTTTTTTACTCATTTGAAGAAAATCTGATAATAATTAAGCAATTTTATACAGTCTTAATTATTTCTTAAATAGTTTTAGCCTTCAGTGATGATTATGCCTCAAAATTATTAATCCGTAAATGTGCCAGAATGATGTACACTCCAACAACAAAAAGGTACAATTTAAACTACAAAAACTATGCCAAATACACGTTTCCCTTATTTATAAAACATAGATCACTTGGCCATTTAATACATGCAGTAAATATCCTTCTGATATCAAATGCACCTAACATAAAATTTCCAAGAAAAGTTACAATGCTCTTATTTAATTTTCTAACTGATACTTTGAAGTATAATTTACCAAATAATTTACCAAAAGAAGAAAAAATTTTCCAAAATCTATGACTAAGAGACCCTAAAACACCCAGATTGTCTTTTATGTTTGGGTTGAACAGTATAACCTTTTAGGGTTATGGTTATGTTCATGGTTAATTTGGAAGGGCTATAAATTAAGCACTGCTCATCTTCCTGTTATTATTTACATTTAAATAAGTAGCAAAATGAAACAGAATGTACCAAAATCACTATTGGCAAGCTTCTTTGTAGAAGGACACAAGAATGCAGAATTTAGTTTTAGGATTCATCTGTTCTGAAGTGAACTACAATATTGTTTTAAAAGGCTTTTAACATTTTTAACACTGTCAAAAGGCTTTGAGAAATTTTTACCTACCAAAATTAAAGTAAAACTTTTTGCTTATAAAACATAAAATAAGAACAAGCATGATTTCCTAAAATTAAGAGTAAGTCCTTAACTATATAGATAGACAAGTGTGTGAACAAAACCTGCCAAAGTAAAAGGAAAAATAAATTGGGTTGAAAAGCCTCTACAGATTAATGGTAGATACAATCACCATTTGTTGAATAGCTTATAAATTGAAAACATAAACATCAAAGAACAATGAAACTCCACAATATTAAATTAAAGGATTTGCAGTGTATCAATATAGAAATGCCATCATTTCAAATGTATACACAAAGATAATGTACAATTTCCATAAAAATGTTGGGATTTATAGTCCATTAAAAATCAAGACTAAAGTAATCATCAGCTGAAATTATATGTCACAAGTTAACAGTAAATGGTTCTAATTATGCAATATTTTAGAATAAATAAAAGAAATAAATTTGAGTAGAAAATTATAAAAGGGTAGCATAAACAATAAACTTACCTTTCAGATACACTTGGGATGATTTTGTTGAATTAAGCCATGAGGTAGACACAGAAATAATTAAAGTAAGAAGAGCAAGCAGTAAGAGAATCCGGCCACACAGTAAAATTAGATCTTTAACTCCTTAAAAAGGTAAAAAAAAAAATTCAAATTCAAAATATTTTCCTTTTTTAAAAAATTAAATTTATATTATTTTAAAAATTTATAAGTTAGTTAGCATTTAGTGCAATCATGATCTCTGAAGTAGAATCCAGTGATTCATTCCCTGCACATAACACCCAGTGCTCATCCCAACAGCTGTCCTCCTCAATAATCCCTGCCCATTTAGCCCATCCCCCACCCCAAACCCCTCCAGCAACCCTCAGTGTGTTCTCTGTATTTAAGAGTCTCTTATGTTTTGGGGCACCTGGGTGGCTCAGTCAGTTAAGTGTCCAACTCTTGGTTTCAGCTCAGGTTATGATCTCACAGTTTGTGAGTTTGAGCCTTGCATTGGGCTCTGTGCTGGCAGTGCAGAGCCTGCTTGGGATTCTCTCTCACCCTCTCTTTCTGCCCCTTCCCTGCTCACACTCTCTCTCTCAAAATAAACTTAAAAAAAAGTCTCTTACGTTTTGTCCTCCTCCCTGTTTTTATATTATTTTTGCTTTTCTCCCCTTAGGTTCATTTGTTTTTTATCTTAAATTCCACGTATGAGTGAAGTCATATGATATTGGTCTTTCTCTGATTTTACTTAGCATAATATCCTCTAGTTCCATCCACATTATTGCAAATGACAAGATTTCATTATTTTTGACTGCTGAATAATATTCCATTACGTATATATACACCACATATTCCTTTTCCATTCATCATTTGATGGACATTTGGACTCTTTCCATGCTTTGGCTACTGTCAACAGCATTATTATAAACATTGGGGTGCATGTGCCCCTTTGAAACAGCACACCTGTATCCTTTGGATAAATACCTAGTAGTGCAATTGCTGGGGCGTAGAGTAGTTCTATTTTTAAGTTTTTGAGAAACCTCCAACTATCTTCCAGAGTGGCTGCAACAGTTTGCATTCCCACCAGCAGTGCAAAAGGGTTCCTCTTTCTCCGCATCCTTGCCAACATCTGTTGTTGCCTGAGTTGTTTATGTTAGCCATTCTGACAGGTGTGAGGTGGTAGGTCTCGCACTGTGGTTTTGACTTCTATTTCCCTGATGAGGCGTGATGTTGAGCATTTTTTTATGCATCTGTTAGCCAGCTGGATGTCTTCTTTGCGAAAGTGGCTATTCATGCCTTTTGCCCATTTCTCCACTGGGTTTGTTTATTGGGTGTTGAGTTTGATAAATTCTTTACAGATTTTGGATTCTAATCCTTTATCTGATATATCATTTGCAAATATCTTCTCCCATTCTGTTGGTTGCCTTTTAGTTTTGCTGATTGTTTCCTTCACTGTGCAGAAGTTTTTATTTTGATGAGGTCTCAGTTCATTTTTCCTTCTGTTTCCCTTGCTTCCAAAGATGTGTTGAGTAAGAAGTTTCTGCGGCCAAGGTCAAAGAGGCTCTTTCCTGCTTTCTCCTTGAGGATTTTGATGGCTTCCTATCTTAAATTTAGGTCTTTCATCCCTTTTGAGTTTATTTTGAAGTCTGAAATTGTGATGCGTCCAGCCTTGTTTTTCTTTATCAGGATTGTTTAGGATATTTGGGGTCTTCTCCAGTTCCTTACAAATTTTAGAATTGTTTGTTCTAGCTCTGTGAAGAATGTTGGTGTTATTTTCATAGGGATTGCATTGAATACGTAGATTGCTTTGGGTAGTATCGACATTTTAACAATATTCTTCCAATCCATGAGCATAGAATGTTTTTCCATTTTTGGGTGTCTTCTTCAATTTCTTTTATAAGCCTTCTAATAGTTTTCAGTGTATAGATTTTTCAGCTCTTTGGTTAGGTTTATTCCTAGGTATTTTATGGTTTTGGCTACAACTGTAAATGGGGTCAATTCCTTGATTTCTCTTTCCACTGCTTCATTTTGGTGTATAGAAATGCAACTGATTTCTGTGCATTGATTTTTATACCGTGAGACTTGGCTGAACTCATGTATCAGTTCCAGCAGTTTTTTTGGGTGGAATCTTTTGGATTTTCCACATAGAGTATCATGTCATCTGTGAAGAGTGAAAGTTTGACTTCCTCCTTGCCTATTTGGATGCTTCTTATTTATTGTGTTTTCTGATTGCTGAGGCTAGGACTTCCAACACTATTTTGAATAACAGTGGTGAGAGTGGACATCTTTGTCATATTCTTGACTTTAGGGGAAAGCTCTCAGTTTTTCCCCCATTGAGGATGATATCACCAGTGAGTCTTTCATATATGGCTTTTGGTCTTGAGGTATGATCCTTTTTTTTTTTTAATTTTTTAAATGTTTTATTTATTTTTGAGACAGAGAGAGACAGAGCATGAGTAGGGGGCGAGGGGGCAGAGAGAGAGGGAGATACAGAATCTGAAGTGGCTCCAGGCTCTGAGCTGTGAGCACAGAGTTCACGCAGAGCTCACACAGAGCACACGGGGCTCGAACTCCCGAACATGAGATCATGACCTGAGCCAAAGTTGGCCACTCCACTGACTGAGCCACCCAGGCGCCCCGAGGTATGATCCTTCTATCCCTACTTTCTTGAGGGTTTTTATCAAGAAAGGATGCTGTATTTTGTCAAATGATTTCTCTGCATCTATTGAGAGGGTCGTGTGGTTCTTATTCTTTCTTTTAGTAATGTGATATATCACATTGATTGATTTGCAAATACTGAACCAGCCCTGCATCCCAGGTATAAACCCCACTTGAATAATTCTTTAATATACTGCTGGATCTGGTTGGCTAGTATCTTGTTGAGAATTTTTGCATCCATGTTCATCAAGGAAATTGGTCTGCAGTTCTCCTTTTTAGTAGTCTTTGTCTGGTTTTGGAATCAAGCAAGTATTAGCCTCACAGAATGAGTCTGAAAGCTTTCCTTCCATTTCTGTTTTTTGGAACAGCTTCAAAAGAATAGATACTAACTCTTCTTTAAATCTTTAGTAGAATTTCCCTTACTTTCCTTGATACTAATAACAAATAGTAAGGCATTAAGAAGAGTATTTGTAATAGTAAAGAATAGTAAAAGTTAAGCAACTTTCTTATGATTTTTTTCACATACTGTCCTCTTTGAACTAAAATTTATCACGGTTGATTATTATCAGAACAAGTTTTCACAAAACAATTTTAGAACATCTTCTGTCTCATGAATATATGTATAATTCATGTAACTAGCTATACTGTAAACATTATGACTATCAATAATGCATAAATTCTGGTTTCCCTCTGTCCAGAGAAGTAGATAAAATTATCCCATTGGGAATTAAATTTTGACATTAGCATCTTGTCAAATTCTAGTTTGTTCATTTATTCATTCACTTAAAGATTTAAAAAAAATTTTTAAGCTTATTAATTTATTTTGAGAGAAAGAACAAGTAGAGTAGGGGCAGAGAGAGAGGGAGAGAGAGAATCCCAAGCAGGCTTTGCACTTTCTGCACAGAGCCTGATGCAGGGCTTGAACTCACAAACTATGAGATGGTGATCTGAGCTGAAATCAAGAGCCAGATGCTTAACTGATTGAGCCACCCAGGTACCCCTAAAGATTTATTTTTATTTTTTTAAGTACTTTCTATACCCAACATGCAACTTGAACTCACAAGAGATCAAAGGTCACACGCTCTACTGACTGTAGAAACTCCAAATTCGTATTTCTCACAGTTCAATTATGCAACTGTGTCGTCTCTATTTCTCAATATTTATTTAGTCATTTGAAAATAAAATCATTATATACATGCCTGTTTACCTAGAAAAAAGTAAAACTTCAGCCTTTGGTCTTATTTTAAGAACAAAGATGAACGACCCAGCAATTGCACGACTAGGTATTGATCCAAGGGATACAGGTGTGCTGCTTTGAAGGGAAACATATACCCCAATGTTTATAGCAGCACTATCAACAATAGCCAAAGTATGGAGAGAGCTCAAATGTCCACCGATGAATGAATGGATAAGGAAGATGTGGTGTATATATGTATATATACAATGGGGTATTACTTGGCAATCAAAAAGAAGGAAATCTTGCCATTTGTAACTACGTGAATGGAGTGAGAGGGTATTACGCTAAGTGAAATTAGTCAGAGAAAGACAAATATCATATGACTTCACTCATATGAGGACTTTAAGACACAGAACAGATGAACATAAGGGAAAGGAAGCAAAAATAATATAAAGACAGGGAGGAGGACAAAAACATAAAGAGACTCTTAAATATGGAGAACAAACTGAGGGTCACTGGTGGGGTAGCGGGAGAGAGAATGGGCTAAATGGGTAAGGGGCATTAAGGAATCATTGTTGCACTATATGCTAACTAACTTGGATGTAAATTAAAAAAAAAAAAAGAACAAAGATGAAAATTAAATGAACAAAAATGTAGTATTGACTCTGTGTAACACAATTTGCTAAATGGGGAGGAGGCAAATATAAAGTTGGGTGAAAAATGCTGTCAACCCTCCAGGAGTGTTTAGTTTTGTAGTTCTCAAAAGTCACCAGGCAGAAGTACAGAGAGGAACCATCTTACCTATGTGATCAGGGCAGATAGTCAATTAAAGATTAAAAAAGGATTTCAATATGCAGACTTAAATATTTATTTATTTTATTCAAGTATAGTTGACTACACTTGTGATAAATAATTTATTTTTAACTTAAAACCAATATATAGTGGTGCCTGGGTTGCTCAGTCAGTTAAGCGTCCAACTCTTGGTTTCAGCTCAGGTCATGATCTCACAGTTCATGAGCCTGCATCAGGCTCTGAGCTGACAATGTGGAGCCTGCTTGGGATCCTCTCTCCCTCTTTGCCCCTACCCACTGGTGTGCACTCTCTCTCTCAAAATAAATAAATAAACTTAAAAAGAAACCTGATATATATGTTATCCATTTTAAAAAAGGAATTTAAACTGTTTAAAGATTTATGTGTTTTGTTTTGCCTCACAGCCCTCCAACTTTTTGCCAGCATTAGCTGTTGATTCAAGAGTTGTTCAAGACAACATCTAATTAAATCTAGGGTAACTGGCTATTACAAAAGTCATTTAATACCTAGAGTATCGGTATTTAGAGAAACCACTGAGTTACAGGATTTATGTTCTATGATACTGTTTTTTGTTCTAACAAGCAAGCAAGTTGCAAATGTCATATGGGAATATAAAAGAACTAGACTTGTGTTTGTTTACATCTTTCAAGTAAAACTTTTTTTTTAAATTAAATTGGGTTTGTTTTCGTTTGGGTTTTTTTTTGGTCCATATTCTCAAAAGCCTGTATGCAAGACACATCAAAGAACAACAAATGAACAAATGTGAGGAAGCAGGGGTGCCTGGTTGGTTCAGTCAGTTAAGCGTCCGACTTCGGCTCAGGTTCCTTCTATCACTGGCACTCTCAAGTACTTAGGGTTGTTCAACTTCATATGTAGGAGTTATCCTTGAAACCCTCCTTTTTCTCACTCAAACATTAATCTGTCCACAAATCCTGTTGATTCTACTTTGTAAATATCCCACATCTGTGCACATTTCATCTCTGTTAACATCCTAGTCCAGGCCATCATCACTACCTGCCTACTTGGGAGTCGCACTGCTTCCACTACAGCCTCCTTCCAAAACATTCTCCACAAAATCCAGTGACTATCTATCTATCTATGCATCCATCCATCATCATCCATATATCCAGTAATCCCTACACCCAAAGTGGGGTTTGAACTCACCATCCCAAGATCATGAGTCGCATGCTTTACTGACTGAGCCAGCCAGGCGCCCCTCCAATAACGCTCCCTAAATCTGTTTCCTCAAGTGTAAAATGGGGATTATACCCCACCCCCACCATGGTTCTAATACAGATTGGAAGAGATAATGAATAAACAGCACTTAGAGTTAGGTTTATAAGAGGTGGTCAGTGAACGTTGTTAACTCGAGCCACTCTCCCCCTTAGTCTCCCTGATCCATCCACAGTGGTCTTCATTCCTTTTACCCTACTTGACAATTCCTTTGATCTAGATTGTTTCTGACCCAGGCTCCGTATTATTTAAATCTCTGCTTAAACTCCTCAGAAGGCCTATATCACATCACCCTATGTCCTGGTGAGCGTTCAAAACAATGTGAAAGTAGCGTCTACATATGTTCCTGTGCTTTCTCTCGGCTTCTGATCCCTTATACGCAAAACTGGAAGGACACTTTCTCCGCGAAGAGAAGTCGACCTCCCCAAAGCCCCGAGAGTCTCGCTCCCTGGCAGGGTGCCCAGGCGCCGGACAAGAGAGGCAGGCACTATGCAGCCTGGGAGTCGTAGTCCAAGCTGCCGGAGGGTACGTGAACAAGAGACTGGAACCCTACCCGGCATTCATGGGAAAGTTACGTAGATGCGAGCGTCAGAAGGAAAGGGTCAACAGTTACCTAGATCGGGGATCCCACGCCGGAGTTCTAGACACAAGAGGGGGAGAGCAGAGAGGAGGAAAATGCCAACTACCCCACGAGAAGCCATGATGGCGGGAGTCCCAGCGTCCGGCGGGAGGCCCACCCCTTCCGGTTGCGCCTTCCCTTGGACTGCGGTGTGGGGACCTTACTAAGGGAGGGATTTTTCGGGGAGAGCTAGACACTGAAGCCGGGCGGTTGGTTCGACTGAGATAAGCCCCTGTTTTTGAGCTCATAGTCTGTAGCCTTATATCATTAGAAATGCAGGTCACTTCCCTCATGTCATAGGATGACCAGGAGAGATAGCCGGTCTGGCAGCCCGCCTAGCCCAACCCTGTGAAAGAAAGCAAAGCCTTGGGCGTTAGCAGGGCAGCTCGCCAGAAGCAAGGCCCACAGCGCTTGCTCCTTTGGACTCTGTGGAACTCTCAAGCTAAAATGTACTGGAAGAAAAAGCGTACGGGCAGTTGACGCTGTGAGAAGGGAGCCCTGTGCCTCGGCCTTGTGTCCTAGGGGGTGACTGCGGGCTTTTGGGTCTGAGTTCCTAAGCACTACTCTCCTGAAGCACCATCCTTATCTCCCTCACGGTTCCTGGCCCCTTCTGCAGCCTCTTATTACTCTGGGAAGGTGCTTGCGAAGTGGGGCCGGAGTCCCGCTACCCTTTGCTCTGCACCTCAGTTTTGCCAACAGGTGTTATTGTTAATGACTAAACTTGACCACATAGTTTTATGGACCTCATTGCCATCCCATAACTCACCTCTGTGGCGCCTCTGCCAAACTACAACTCAATTAAGCTGCAGTGGTCCTCACAATTTACACAATTTAATGCTTTGAAATTTCGTTTTATGACCCACCCACCAATCCTTCCACCTCACCCACCTCCTCCAACTGACGTTTATTGAGCCCCACAGTCGGCCTGGTGCTGTATAACTCCCAGGAAATTCAAATACATGTAAATTACTGTCTTTGTCCTCAAGAAACTCAGTTAACCAGCCCTGTAAACAGATAAATTCAACACAGCACCTCAGATACCCTGCCCCAAGAGCTTGGGGAGAAGGGCTTTAAACTGTATAGACTTAAGGTGGGAGTGAGGACCAGGGGAAGAATAGGATTTCAAGTCTAGGAAAACTGAATGCAGGAAACTACCCGTTTAAATATTTAATAGTTTAAATATTAAGTATTTACGAGTTTAAAATATTGCAGTTTAAAGCTTGAATGTAGGTGTGTAGGTTGGTTGGAACTAGGCCCACAGGGGACTTTGTGTATAAACTGGGAATTTTGTCTTGGAAGTGAAGGTGAAAAATAGGGCACAATCTCAAAATCAATCGGTTTGAAATAATATAAATTATAACATGTAATACCAATTAAATAGTTAAATATATAAACTTGTTCAGAAATTCTCATTTGTTGTCCGTGGGAAGACAGGAAATAAAGTTCTACAGCTCTTATCATTTTCTTTTTGGTATGATTTGCTCCTTTATTTTTCATTCTCTGGCTTTCTGTATTCTTTTTTATTTAAAAAATTTTTTTGTGTCTATTTTGAGAGAGACCAAGAGCAAGCAAGGGAGGGGCAGAGAGAGAGGGATACACAGAATCTGAAGCAGGCTCCAGGCTCTGCTACACGAAACTGGAACCCATGGCGGTGAGATCATGACCTCATGACCTGAGCCGAGGTCTGATGCTCAACCGACTGAGCCACGTGGCTTTCTGTATTCTTAACTTCATCTGTTGATGGTGCCAGTGACTCTCTGTAAAGACAGAGAAGTGGCGGCTTGCAAGCACTCATATTCCCTAACTGTGTTGATTATGAAGTCTCTTCACTGTGATTGTCTACTGCTACTTCCTCGCAAAAGACCACCAGAATAACCTGTTTGAGTAAAATCAAGTTTCTTCCTGCATTAAAGGAGAATATTATTTTGACAAAATCTTAGTACTATCTGAGAGAGAGGTCAAAAGTGATTTTTATAAGGTTTTGAAGTTTTGGTTGGAGCGGTTTACGGTGGCTATTTTGATTCATCTGTGGGTAACTCCCTGGGATTGGATATAGTACCTGATATAACAGTTTAGGACTGGTGGACCCAGTAAGCTGAGGGTCTTGATAGGAGATTAGATCCCTTTTTTGATAAAAAAGGGGATTTGTCAATTGAGTGATCAGTTCAACTTGTCAGTATCTTAAAAGGAAGGTTTTTACCCAGATGAGCAATGAACAACGTGTTGTTCAGATAAATTAATTTCTAGGAAGATTTAAAGCTAACAATTAAGTTATGTGCTGATTGATAGCCTACTTGTGGGCAAGAATTTCCTGGAACAAATAGTAAAGTCATTATGTTGATTTACATAGTTCTAAGTGATGATAATTAAGCTGTGGGCTACAGATGTCTCATTTCCAGCAATAAAATCTTAATAACATCCTTGAATATAAGAGGAAAGGATTTTAAAATCTATATAGTTTGTACTAAACAATTATTAACATTCTTAAGACACAAATTTCACATTTTTCATAACAAGCAATAAAACCCATTTATGTATAAACAAGTAGGATTGTTATTTAACACATTTAAAAATAATATATAATCATATTTAGTTAGGGGGACAAATGTTAATTATAAGGTAGCCTGAATTATGTATATTAAGTGTATCCAAACTGCTTTTGTGACCTAAATTAGAACTTTTGCATTAAAAAATTCAACTAATAGAGTACCTGAGTGGCTCAGTTAAGCTTCAGACTCTTGATTTTGGCTCAGTTATGATCTCCCGGTTCGTGGAGTCGAGCCCTGTGTTGGGCTCTACAGAGTCTGCTTGGGATTCTCTCTCCTCTATACGTCTCTCAAAATAAATAAATAAGCTTAAAAAAATCAACTAGTTATTTTTTTCAATATTTTATTTAAAATTTTTTCAGACAAGGGGCACCTGGCTGGCTCAGTTGGAAGAGCATGTGAATTTTTTAAAAATATATATAAATATATATTTAATTTATTTAGTTTGAGAGAAAGTGCACAAGAGAGAGAGCAAACAGGGGAGGGGCAGAGAGAGAATCCTAAGCAAGCTCTGTCCAGTCAGCACAGAGCCCAATGCAGGGCTCAAATTTCACAAACTGTGAGATCATGACTTGAGCTGAAATTAGGAGTTGGATGCTTAATAGACTAAGCCACCCAGGCACCTCATGGAACAGTGTGTTACTGACTCTTGATCTCAGGGTATGAGTTCAAGCCCCACCTGGCGTGGAGAGATTACTTAAATAAATGTTAAAAAAATTTTTTTCAGACAAAAAAGTTGAAAAGAATTTACACTGAGTATCCATAAACTCACTCTAGCACATAATAAAATAAATAATAAAACTGATTTTATCAAATAACAACCTGCCATTATTATTATTTATTAATTTTTAGAGAGAGAGAGCACAAGCTGTGGAGAGGGGGAAGAAGGAGATAAAGAGTATCCCAAATAGGTTCCATGCTCAACACAGAGCTCAATATGGGGCTTGATCCCATGACTCTGGGATCATGACATGAGCCAAAATCAAGAGTTGGATGCTCAGCTGACGGAGCCACCCAGGTGCCCCACAACCTGTCTCTTTTGATGTATTACAAAGACATGCATGATGCAGACATTAGTACAGTTCCCTAAAAATACTTCGGCCTGCATATCATTAATATAAGAATATGTATACTTTACATGATATGCATCTTCAGCATGCCTATCATTAACTGCAAAGAGATGTAAATATCTTAACTGTACCATTCCTTGAGTTCCAATATAAACACTGTTAAAAGATAAACTGTGGCATATTAAAATTTTTAAGTGTTTATTTGATCAAAAATATATTTGAATTGGGCTGCATCCAATCCCGTAGATACAAAGGAGCTCTGAGTTGCTATACAAAATAAAAGACTTTTATAGCCAGAGGGAGAGTGAACAAGGAAGTTATTTTAGGCAAAAAAAAAAAAAAAAAAAAAGAGTTGGTTATTGCAAGCTTACTTTCCCTTAAGGAATGGCAGGAGTATATCAGGCAGATTACTTAGGTAGTGCTGAACAGGCAATTCCATTTCTGAGAGAGTCAAAACTAAGTAAGCCTCAGTTTGGCAATATGGGGCTTAGCACAAGATTTGACAAATCTTGTCAAATATGGGACCTGTTGTCTTCTCTTTAATAGCATACACCACTGCAACCCATATCCCTATCAAGATAAAACTTTGCCTGGAAAATAACCATTGCTCTGTCATTTTTCTTTTTTCTATTGTGGATTAGTTTTGCCTCTTCTAGGACTTCCATAAATGGAATTATACAAAAAGCAGTGTTTGGATTAGGCTTTGTTTTTTCAGCATAATTGTTTTTAACTTTCTTATTAAAATTTTTTTTTATATTTATTATTGAGAGACAGAGCACGAATGGTGTAGGGGCAGAGAGAGAAGGAGACATAGAATCTGCAGCAGGCTCCAGGCTCTGAGCAAGCTGTCAGCACAGAGCCCAACACAGGGCCCAAACCTGCGAACCGCGAGATCAAGACCTGAGCCAAAGTCAGTCACTCAACTGACTGAGCCACCCAGGTGCCCCTTAACTTTTTATTTTGAAAGAATTATAGGTTCACATAGACTTAGAGGAAATAAGATAGACAGATCACATGCATCTCTCTGTGTATACCCAGTTTCTCCCAATGATAAACCCATGCATAACCATAGTACAGTATTATAAACAAGAAATCAATATTGGCACAATCTACCAAGCTTATTCAGATTTTACCAGTTTTACATAAAATTGTGTGTATATGCATGTGTATTTGGTTCTATGCAATATTATCACTTGTACTGACTCATGTGACCCCCACCAGTCAACATACAGAACAGTTCCATCACAGGCATCTCCTGTGCTGCCCTTTTATACTCATAATCACCTCACTTGCTATCCCTTACCACCACCAAACCCTACGTAATCATTAAATGGATCTCTGGCTTTTTAATTTTGTCATTTCAAGAGTATTATGGAGGTGCCTGGGCGGTCCAGTTGGTTGAGCATCTGACTCTTGACTTCAGCTCAGGTCATGATCCCAGGGTCATGGGATCGAGCCCTGTGTTGGGCTCCTCACTGAGTGTGGAGCCTGCATAAGATTCTCTCCCTTCCTCTGCCCCTCTGTCCTGCTTGTGCTTTCCCTCTCTTAAAAAAAAAAAAGGAAAAAGAGAGAGAGAGAGCATTATGTAAGTGGAATCCTACAGCATGTAACATTTAGAGATTGCCTATTTTCACTCAGTATAATCTGCTTGAGATCCATACAAACTGTTGTGTGTATAGATAGTCATTCCTTTTTTTTTTTTTTAAAGTTTGTTTATTTAGGGATGCCTGGGTGGCTCAGTCGGCTGAGTGTCCAACTTTGACTCAGGTCATGCTCTCCTGGTTTGTGGGTTCGAGTCCCACATTGGTCTCTGTGCTGGGAGCTCGGATCCTGGCGCCTGCTTCAGGTTCTGTCTCTCTCTCTTCCTGTCCCCTGCTCTCTCTCTCTCTCTCTGCCCCTTACTCACTTGTGCTTTCTCAAAAATGGATACACATTATTTTTGAGGGAGGGAGACTGAGAGGGAGGGAGAGAGAGAGAGAGAAAGGGAGACAGAATCCGAAGGAGGCTCCAGGCTCTGAGCTGTCAGTACAGAGCCTGATATGGGGCTTGAATTCACAAAGTATAAGATCATGATGTGAGCTGAAGTCCGATGCCTAACTAACTTATAAACCCAGGTGCCCCTCATTCCTTTATTATTATTATTATTATTATTAAATTTTTGAGAGAGACAGAGAGAGAGAGCGAGCAAGCATGTAGCAAGGGAGGGACAGAGAGAGGGAGAGAGAGAAAGAATCCCAAGCAGGCTCTGTGCTGCACATTTTGATGGCTGACATTTGATATATATCAAATATCACTGATATCACTATATTGTACACCTAAAGCTAACATGATACTGGAATTTAAAATTTTTTAATGAATCAATTATATACAAGTATATATGTACATAAGTAAATTTTATGCAAATTCTCAATAGTTTAAAAAAAGGGATAAAAAGTGATAGTAAACATAAAAATGACTCGAAGTTCAGTCTCATGAACCACAATCTCATGACTTGAGACGAAATCGAGTTGGATTCTTAACCGACTGAACCACCCAGGTCCCCCAATATTTGTTCCTTTTTATTGCTGGATACTATTTCTTTTTTTTTTTCTCTCTTTAATTAAACTCTGTGCCAAACGTGGGGCTTGAACTCATAATCAAGAGTCACAGAAGGCGGCTGCCTGGGTGGCTCAGATTGTGTCTTCCTCTCTCTGCCCCTCCCCTGCTTGTGCTTTGTCTCTCTCAAAAATAAATAAATGTAAAAAAATATATAATTTAATGTCACAGAAGGGAGAGAGGGAGGATGATGTGACTAGAATAGTTATATAGAGGGGTGGCTCAGTCAGTTGAGCGTCCAACTTCAGCTTAGGTCATGATCTCGCAGTTCATGGGTTCGAGCCCCATGTCGGGCTCTGTGCTGACAGCTCAGAGCCTGGAGCCTGCTCTGGATTCTGTGTCTCCCTCTCCCTCTGACCCTCCCTTGCTCACACTGTGTCTTTCTCTCTCTCTCAAAAATAAAACATTAAAAAAAAAGTCATTAGAATAGTTATATAGAGATATTACTATGGTAGTACTCCATTTGTTTAGCTGAGAGGTATGGATGTTCACTGCATTATTCTTTATATTTTATTTATCTTAGATATTGCAAATACATTTTGAAAGTAAACAGTTACAGAAATAATAATATATTGAGATTCAGATTAAGAATTTAGTGTTATTTCTAAAGGTTTTTATGATCTCCCCCATTTTCTTTCAAATACATTAGTGACATAAATAGACATCAAAAAGTGAAAGAGCTATTGAGTGCATGTGTGAATTTTCTCTAGATGTGTCTTCTCAGGTAGTGTTCAATTTCCCAATAGCAAGCAGTCTTGCTATATGTTAATCTCACATTCAGTTACACCTATTGTTCTGTCTCTTCAGTGTTTATCCTTTGCCTCAATATTAAACACTGAAATTGTGTAACTGAGTAATATTTGTTGTATTCATTTCCCCATATTTTTATCCTCATAAATGACTGTAATTATCTTTAATACATGCATTATGAGAAATACGTTTCATTGAGCAACTTGTATGTACAAGCATCCTTGTATACCACTATTTCCTGTACAGACTTCTCAGATTGTTTATAGAAGTACTATTACAACCCTCCTTCTATTATAATATATCTTAATCTGTAATCTCAAATAACACAAAACTTGTGATATAAATTAGTCACTGATGAGTCACAAGTACATTTCCTACAAATTACACTATAGAAAGAATGCAGAGGGAGAAAGAGGCTACATTTATTTTTTAAATTTATTTATTTATTATTTTATAGAGAGTGCAGGTGGGGAGAGGGGCAGATGGAGTGGGATAAAAAAGAACCCCAAGCAGGCTCCATGCTCAGCAGAGAGCCTGATGCAGGGCTTGATCCCAAGACCGTGGGATCATGACCTCAGCCAAAATTAAGAGTTGGACACTCAACTGGCTGAGCCACCCAGATGGCCCAAGAGGCTTCATTTAAAAAGAGTAGAATGATAAGGGAAATAAGTCAGAGAAAGACAATTACCATATGATTTCAGTCATTTGTGGAATTTAAGAAACAAAACAAGGGAAAAAAGAAAAAAACAAAAAACCAGACTCAACTATAGAGAAGAAACTTATGGTTACCAGAGGGGAGGTGGGTAGGGGAATGGGTGAAATAGATGATGAGGTTTTTTTTAACGTTTTTATTTATTTTTGATACAGAGAGAGACAGAGCATGAGAGGGGGAGGGACAGAGAGAGAGAAGGAGACACAGAACCGGAAGCAGGCTCCAGGCTCTGAGCTAGCTGTCAGCACAGAGCCTGACGTGGGGCTCGAACCCACGAACGTGAGATCTGACCTTAACTGAAGTCGAAGGCTTAACCCGACTGAGCCACTCAGGCGCCCCTAGATGGTGAGTTTTAAAAATACACTGATGGGCCGCCCGGGTGGTTCAGCTGGTTAAGCATCCAACTCTTGATTTTGGCTCAGTTCATCATCCCAGGGTAATGGGATCAAGCCTCTTGCTGGACTCAGCACTGACAGTGGGGAGCCTGCTTGGAATTCTCTCTCTCCCTCTCTCACTGCCCTCCCTCAAAATAAATAAATAAACTAAAAAAAAAAAAAAGAGTACACTTACCATGATGAGCACTGAGTAGAGAATTATTCTTTTCATGGCTTTTTCCTATTCTTGTCTTTTCTTTTCTTTTTTTACAAAGGCCCCCACCTTGGAGCTCACACTCACGACTCTGAGAATAAGTCTCAGATGCTCTACCAACTGAGCCAACTATGTGTCCCAATGTATAGAATTATTGATTCACTATATCATACACCAAAGCTAATTTAACACCTATGTTAGTCATACTGGAACTAAAATTTCAAAAAGGAATCAATTATACATTTACGGTAAGTAAATTTTATGTATGTAAATCTTTAATAGTTTAATAAATACATGAAGGGATAAAAATGATATTTGACATTTTCTCCTATATAAAATATTATTTATAAACATCTTGGATCTTGTATTTTTACCACAGGACACTACCTATAATGGTTTCTTTCCAGTAATGGTTAAAACCACAGACTTCAATCCTAAAATTTGTATGGAGCCAGAAAAGATCCCGAATAGTCAAAGCAATCTTGAAAAAGAAAACCAAAGCAGGAGGCATCATAATCCCAGACTTCATGCTATATTACAAAGCTGTAATTATCAAGACAGTTTGGTACTGGCACAAGAACAGATACTCAGATCAATGGACGCACAAATGTATGGCCAACTCATCTTTGACAAAATAGGAAAGAATATCCAACGGAACAGACAGTCTCTTCAGCAAGTGGTGCTGGGAAACCTGGACAACGACATGCAGAAGAATGAACCTGGACCACTTTTTTACACCATACACAAAAATAAACTCAAAATGGATGAAAGACCTAATGTAATACAGGAAGCCATTAAAATCCTCAAGGAGAAAGCAGGCAAGAGCCTCTTTGACTTTGGTCGCAAAAACTTCTTACTCAACACATTTCCAGAGGCAAGGGAAACAAAAGCAAAAATGGGGGTGCCTGGGAAACTCAGTTGGTTAGGCATCCGGCTTCGGCTCAGGTCATGATCTCACAGTTTGTGGGTCCAAGCCCCGCGTGGGGCTCTGTGCTGACAGCTAGCTCAGAGCCTGGAGCCTCCTTTAGATTCTGTATCTCCCTCACTCTCTGACCCTCCTCAGGCTGTCTCTCTCTGTCTCTCAAAAAAAAAAAAAAAAAAAAAAAGCAAAAATGAACTATTGAGACCTCTTCAAAATAAAAACTTCTGCACAGTGAAGGAAACAATCAGCAAAACTAAAAGGCAACCAACAGAATGGGAGAAGATACTTGCAAATGACACATCAGATAAAAGATTAGAATCCAAAATCTATACAGAACTTATCAAACTCAACACCTAAAAAACAAATGATCCAGTGGAGAAATGGGCTAAAGACATGAACAGACACTTCTCTAAAGAAGACATCCAGATGGCCAACCAACACATGAAACAATGCTCAACATCACTCATCATCAGGGAAATACAGATCAAAACCACAATGAGATACCATCTCACACCTGTCAGAATGGCTAACATTAACAACTCAGGCAACAGCAGATGTGGGCGAGGATGTGGAGAAAGAGGATCTCTTTTGCACTGCTGGTGGGAATGCAAACTGGTGCAGCCATTCTGGAAAACAGTATGGAGGTTCCTCAAAAAATTAAAAATAGAACTACCCTATGGCCCAGCAATTGCACTACTAGGTATTTATCGAAGGGATACACATGTGCTGCTTCAAAGGGACATATGCACCCAAATGTTTATAGCAGCACTATCAACAATAGCTGAAGTATGGAAAGAGCCCAAATGTCCATTGATAGATGAATGGATAAAAAAGATATGGAGTATTACTCGGCAATCAAAAAGAATGAAATCTTGCTATTTGCAACTATGTGGATAGAACTAGAGGGTATTTATTATGCTCAGTGAAGTTAGTCAGAGAAAGACAAATATCATATGACTTCACTCATATGAGGACTTTAAGATACAAAACAGATGGACATAAAGGAAGGGAAGCAAAAATAGTATAAAAACAGAGAGGGGGACAAAAACATAAGAGGCTCTTAAATATGGAGAACAAACAGAGGGTTACTGGAGGGGTTGGGGGGGGATAGTCTAAATGGGTAAGGGGCATTAAGGAATCTACACCTGAAATCATTGCAAACTAACTTGGATATAAATTTAAAAAACAAATAAACAAAAAAACCCACCAAGACTTCAGAGTTAAGACTCTAGGATCTGCATTCCAGCTCTGCCATTCACCAGCTAATCTTGTATAAGTTATTCTCTTTGAATGTCAGTCTTTTCATCTATAAAATGGAGATAATAATAGTATTTATTTCTTGGGATGAGGAGGGAACAACAGAGAGTTCTTAGCACTGTGCCTATTACATTTCTTAAGTACAGTGCTTAGTTGAGTCCATATTAATTATCGGTTTATTAGTTTGAAAAACATTTCACAGTGTCTTTGTGGAAATCAACTAAGTGTGTCTAGTGTTCAAAGAAAAATTCAATGATGCTGTTTTTAAGAGGATGAAATAATTGCTTGGGGTTCTGCTATTTCTCACAAGTCATGCTAGTTTATAATGATGTCATAAGACGATCACACTTGAATAACTTGGTTGATTTTCATTCTTAGCATTTTTTAAAAAGTTTTGTTTAATCCTTACAACAAATGTGGGACTTGAACTCATGACCTCAAGATCAAAAGTTCCATGCTCTTCTGACTGAGCCAGCCAGGTGCCCCCATTATCTGCATTTATTATCATCCTGAAACTACCTTTTATTAAGTACATTAACTAAATTTTTACTTTAGTTGATACACACACATATTTTGGTTTGAAGAAGAGAAAACATAGAAAACAGTCTAAAGTCTTTAAGTGCTTGGAACATGACTACCTGTTCCCCTTCCCATGTAAGTCAGAAACAAACGGTAAAAACACTTATTTGAAAATAAAATATTTTAGTCCCAAACAATACTTTATAAATCCCTAGTTTCGGGGTGCCTGGGTGACTCAGTTGGTTAAGCGTCCAACTTCAGCTCAGGTCATGATCTCACCCTTCGTGGGTTAAGCCCCATATCGGGCTCTGTGCTGACAGCTCAAGCCTGGAGCCTGCTTTGGATTCTGTGTATCCCTCTCTCTCTGCCCCTCCTCCACTCATAGTCTGTTTCTCTCTGTCTCAATAATAAATAAAAACATAAAAAAATTTTTTTAAATAAAAAAATCCTTAGATTCAACATATTGCATGGGATTATGTAATTAGGAGGCAAAAAAGGTTCTTCCCTCCTTTAAAACTAGGAGGGACATAAACCTTTACTTCCTTTCATCATCTTTATGTTGTCTTATGGCATCATTTTTCTCCCCTATTTCCTGGTTCAAGAGTTATCATCATTGACTATTGTACCCTCCCTCCGCAGTCTGTCAACTTTACTTCCTTATCCCTGTCCAATTGTTCTTCCTATCTGTTCTCAATACTGCCACCTTTGCCTCTCATACAGTCAATTTCACCATCTCCAGTTCATTTCATGTATTTCCAGGGAAAGACACCACTGAGAAATCTTCAAGGACTCCTTATCACCTCTAGAGTGAAGTCCCTACACCAAGCAAGGCTTTCCAGGACTCCACCCATCTCCCATTACCAGCTTCAAAATGCCTACAGTCCAGCCAATCTGCATTCCTCTACTTCTGTATCCACAATTCCTACCGACTCATTTCCCCCACTCTTTATTTGACATGCCTATCTCCTTTTTGTCAGCCTTCCCATCTCACAGGTGAAGAAACTGACACCTGGAGAGGTGAAGGGGTAGGACAATGTGTGTGGTGGGAAATGAATCCAAGTTTCTCAGACTCTTTACTTCTATCGTTTCTTGGCCTTTTGGCTAAGATCGAGGACGGATTCTTCATTCCTAAACACGTCAGTGTGTATCTCTTAAGAACAAGGATATTCTCTTACATAACCACAGTACAATGATCAAACTCAGGAAATTTTGCTTTGATGTAGTACCATCATATACTATACAGGCCACAGTTCAAATTTCACCAATTCCATGGGCTGCCTGGGTGGCTCAGTCGGTTAAGCATCTGACTTCAGCTCAGGTCATGATCTCACCCTTTGTGGGTTCGAGCCCCATATCAGGTTCTGTGCTGGCAGCTCAGAGCCCGGAGCCTGCTTCAGATTCTGTGTCTCCCTCTCTCTCCGCCCTCCCCAGCTTGCACTCTCTCTCTCGGAAATAAATAAACATTAAAAAAAAACACTGTAAAACAAATTTCACCAACTCCTTTATAGCGAATTTTCCCCAGTCCAGAATCCCATCCCAGGTCAAACCTTGCCTTTATTTCTCATATTTCTTCAATATCCTTTAACCTGGAATAGTCCCTTTGCCTTGCTTTATTTTCAAGACATTGATAGTTTTTAAAGAATACAGGCTAGTTGTTGTAAAATTCCCCCCAGAGTGGGTTTTTCTGAATGTTACCTCATGCTTAGGTTCAGATTATGGATTCCCAGCAGGAATACTACATAAATGAAGTCGTGTACCTCTTACTGCATCACATCACAGGGCACACAGGACAGCTGTCTCATTACTGGCATATTCAACTTTGATCACTTGGGTATGGTGGTGTCTGGGTCCCTGTAACGTTAGTTTTTCCCCCTTTGTGATCAATAGGAATCTATGGGGACATAGTCTAAGACTGTGTAAATAAGCTCCTCCCCCATCAAGTTTTCACTCAGGTGGTTTTAACATTCACTGATGTTTAATTACACAACAATCATCACTATGATAGTTACAAAATGTTGATTTTTCTGTTTCTCCTAGATTTATTACCTGGCATTGTACTGGGAGAACTTTCCCTTCTTTCCCTATATTACTTTTAATCAGGAAAAAAAGAATCTTAGAAAAATAAAGGAACTGGATACCATTTTAACTGGAATGTAGTTGGCTCCCATTTCCCTTCAGTGTGCCAGCCGCTTCTCTGTGACATGGACCTTCATTCCCGGACCTGGGGAGCTCTCTCAACCTTGTGGGCGATGGTCTGGGCCACAGCCTTGCAGTGGACTGCCACTACACAAATTCAAAGCCCATTTACTCTCTGTGGTGCTGTCGGTAGCTCAAGATACTCTAAAATGACACTCCAGGGGCACCTGGGTGGCTCAGTTGGTTAAGCATCCCACTTGGACTCAGGTATGATCTCATGGTTTGTGGGTTGTAGCCCCACATCCGGCTCTGTGCTGACAGCTCAGAGCCTGGAGCCTGCTTCGGATTCTGTGTCTCCATCTCCTTCTGCCCCTCCCGTGCTTGTGCTCTGTCTCTCTCAAGAATAAAAAGGAAAAAAAATTATGGGGTCCGGCCCCCAAAGACTCGGATTTAGTATATCTGGATTAAGACCCAGGCATCAACACTCAAATTTTGAGAACAGCGTCTCCAAAATAATGAAGGGCAAACCTCCCTTCCTCGAGACGTTGCCACCACTGGCAACTTCCAAGGGGCCCGCTCCGGAAAAGCCGAGTGAAACAAAAGAAGGCGTTCTCCATTCCTCGCCCCGCCGGCCTTCAGAAACCTATATCCGGTTCATACCCCCAGGGTGCGGGTGTCCCAGGTGCCGCGGCGAAGGCGGAGATTTCCCTAAGCCACTGTCTGTGGGCGGGGCCTGCTGGCTGGCGCGCAACGGGGCGGGTCCCCCTCGGTGCCCGCGGGGCCGTGGCCAGGGAGTCCCACCCCTCCCCTAACCCCCCACCCCCAGCGCCCGGGCAGGGTGCTTAGTCACCGTGAGGCTGCGCTTGCCCCGGGCGCGGCCCCTCCCCTTACCCGGGACCGCCCGCAGGTCGCCCGCGTCGCGCACTTCCTCGTGCATGGCCCTGCTGCCCCGGGCCCTGAGCGCGAGCGCGAGCGCGGGGCCGAGCTGGCAGCGGGCGGCGCGCGCCTTCCCCCGCTTCCCGCTGCCTCAGCCGGGGCCGGCCCGCTTCCTCTCCCGCGCCATGGCATGCAGGCAGGAGCCGCAGCCGCAGCGCCGGCCGCCCGCCGCCGACGGCGTGGTCTCGTACGACTACCTGGTGATCGGGGGTGGCTCGGGCGGGCTGGCCAGCGCGCGCCGGGCCGCCGAGCTGGGCGCCAGGGCCGCCGTGGTGGAGAGCCACAAGCTGGGCGGCACTTGCGTGAGTACGGGGTCCCTGCCCGCGCGTCTCCTGGCGCCTCTGCGTTTGCAGCGCCGCGTCCCGCAGCCCGGCTTTCTCTTCGCTGGGCTGGGACAGTCTTCTTTTCTGGTGCTGTCCGTCCGTCCGGAGACGGGTCCCCAGCGCCCGCGCCGCTTTCCCACCCGCATCCGAGGTCAGGGTCCCAGCAGGTTTAAAGGAGAAAAGTGTAAACGGCTTCCTCGCGCCTCCCCCAGCGAAGCCTTCGTCTGTTCCTGCCCAGGTGCCGTGTTAACCGGCGGTGGTGACTCCTCTGGGTGGAAGAGTATTGTATTCCATGTCGATCTCCTCACCAGATCCTTGAAGCAGAGTTGCCTATGGAAAAATTGCAGCTGGCTGGGGAGTGGGATTGGGATTGGGGATGTGCCCTTGAGGAATGCAGGTCTTGATCCTGTCCTTTCAGTTTCCGGGGCAAAAATGATTTACCGCGCTTTCGAATCCCCTGAGGAGTTGGAAAAATTCTGCTGGTCTGGGTTCCACGCCCGTGGCTTCCGACTTCGCTGGTCTGAAGTGCAGCCTGGGCTTTGGGATTTTTGGAAGCCGCATCGGTGATTATGGTTGCGGCCGAGGTTGACAACCACTGCCTACAGGTTACCTTAATGTAGCGTGTACAGAGATTCTCAGACCTTTACATTTTGTGTCGTTGAACCGGGAAGGGATTTTGAAACTACTCCCCCAAAAGAGGGTTGCTATTAGGATTGAGAAGCTTTATCATTAAAGAAAAGTTTTTGTTCCCATGCTATTGGTGTGGCTTTTTCTGTTACAAGACTTGGGAGAGGTTCTTGCTGTTAATACTGAAATTCTGCATCTAAAAGTAACCTGGGATTGGGGACGGGTTCTCCAAATTCTTTTGGAGACTGATGTTTAAATTATGCCAAATTGGGAACTCCTTAAGGGCAAGGATGGGTTCATGTGTTTGTCTACCTCATATAACCTCAACGAAATATCTTTCTCAATAACCATATGTGTAATAAGTGACACTCAAAATTGACAGTTTGTGAAAGGGCTGGCTCCACTGTCCTGTAAGCAGTTTTCAAGTTCAAGGGGTGCCTGGGTGGCTCAGTAAGTGAAGCCTGGGACTCTAGAATTTGGAGCCCATCATCCAGCTCTGCCCTGAGCATGGAGACTGCTTAAGATTCCCCCCTCCGCCCCCCCTCCCTTTCTCCCTCTCTCCTTCCCTCTCTCCTCCCCCTCCTTCTCTCCCCTCCTCTCTCTTTCTCCCTCCCCCACTTATGCGCACCTGAGTGTGCTCCCTCTCTCACTCTCTCCCAAACCAAATAAAATGATAAACATTAAACAAGTTCCAAATGAAAATGGGAATGGAGGAAAGGATTGTCAACTTGGACCTTGACATCTTAGTCCAGACTTCCTTAGAAGTCTGTCTCTGCAGAAAGCAGATTGTTGGGTGCCACTATGAGGCCCCCTGGACTGCTGGTGTGAGCACAGGACTACGTCTCATCTTTGTACCTCTTTACTTTTCTCAGTTCTCCTCCTTCTGCATTATGTCATCATCAGCTTGTGGCATCCGTTGTTATTGCCTGGTTCCACTGGTAGTAGTCAAAAAGGGGCTGGCCCCATTTTTAGATTCTGGTTAGGAATATGAATACACTAAGAGATGAACTACTTCCGAGAGTGAGAAAAAGGACAGCTTTGGACAGCTTGGCATTTACTGATTCCTTTTAGTGTGCCGGGGACTTCCCTATATCATTCAGATGTAGCAAATTTTATTTTCCTGTAAGCATTGGTATCTTGGGGGAAATCTCCCATTTCACTTTTTCATGACATTCCGTTTGGGTTCTTCTCGAACTGGCTTCTTAAATTTTTTTAAATGTTTTATTTATTTTTGAGAGAGAGAGAGAAGAGACAGCGTGAGCAGGGGAGGGTCAGAGAGAGAGGGAGACACAGAATCCAAAGACAGGCTCCAGGCTCTGAGCTAACTGTCAGCGCAGAGCCTGATGCAGGGCTCAAACCCATGAGCTGAGATCATGACCTGAGCCGAAGCCAGACACTTAACCCACTGAGCCACCCAGGTGCCCCATGGCTTTTGGTTTTGAATTACAAGAAAGGGTGTAGGTCTGTGTTGAATATCAGAGAAGACTTAATGACAAGACATGAGTTTAGATTGAACAATTCCAGTTATCTAGGCTATCCATAGTTGCAGTAATAAACTTCTGATGTCCAGTGATTTGCAAGTAGGTGTAGGGGAAATGGAGGCCCTCTGAAGCACATCATTTAATTTGTTCATGTCTTCATTTCCTGTATTCTAAGCGCTAAGTACTTGGATTGAGACTGGCAAGAGAAAAGGGTAGATACAAACATTTGTTTGTTCTAATGTTTATTTATTTTTGAAAGAGACGGAGTGTGAGTAGGGGAGAGGCAGAGAGAGAAGGAGATACAGTCCAAAGCAGGCTTCAGGCTCTGAGCTGTCAGCACAGAGCCCAACGGGGGGCTTGAACTCCTGAGCTATGAGATAATGACATTAACCAACTGAGCCACCCTGGCACCCCCAGATACAAACATTTGTATGATAAAGGTCCGTTCCCACAGGAAATTTGCAAAATGGTGGGGGAGCAAAATGTAGACAGTCAACTCCAAAGTGAGGAGGCCAGTGTTAATTGCTCCTGATAGTAAAAAATTACAGTAGTTGAGAGAAGAATTGGAACCATCACTTCTGCCTGGGCACCATGGGATGGATGGTTTTGTGAAGAAGAGAGTGTCTTTCTGAACTTGAACAGATAAGTACCATTTTTTGACAGGGTAGGGTCAGAGGCAAAGGCAGAAAGGCAGGGTATATTGTGTAATTGAATTTGATTGGCACACAGAGTATCTTAGGAGTAAGACATGGGAAACTGATGAGTACATTGTAGTAAAAAAAAAAAAAAAGAAGTTTCTGGGGTGGCTTGGCTGGCTCAGTCAGTAGAGCACATGACTTTTTTTTTTTTTAATGTTAATTTTTGAGAGAGAGAGAGAGAGAGAGAGGATGTGAAGCAGCCTCTGCACTGTCAGCACAGAGCCCAGTTCAGGGCTTGAACTCACAAACTGAGATCATGACCCCAGCCGAAGTTGGGCACTTAACCGACTCAGCCACCTGGGTGCCCTTAGAGCATGTGACTTTTGATCTTGGGATGGTGAGTTCAATCCCCACGTTGGGTTTAGCGTTTCTAAAAAAATGAAGTTTCCGGAAGCACAGTGAACTGTGTGGAAGGGTTTTTGAGCATGAGAGAGACTTAATAAAAGTGATTTTATGGTAGTGGTAAGGCTGAGAGATGTCCCTTGGGGAAGTCAATAGAAGTATCTTTAATATTGACTCGTTAACCATTCTTTTCCCTAAAAATTTCAATTTTGGAGTTTGGTGAATTTTTTAAGTTGCTGTAGATAAATTCACACTGAAGTTTCAAATTAAAGTGTTCCTGCAGATAGTGGGATTGTGTTTTGTTTTTAATTGTTTTCTTTTTGTTTGCTCGAATTCCTGTATTTTGTTTGTTCAAATACCTGTATTCAGGTGTACAGGTGTGTTTTTAAATGCTGGGGTCATAGCAGCAAACAAAGCAGTTAAAAGTCCCTGTCCTCATCCAGATGGCCTACAGGCACATGAAACGATGCTCAGCATCACTCATCATCAGGGAAACACAAATCAAAACCACACTGAGATACCAGCTCACGCCAGTTAGAGTGGCTAAAATGAACAAATCAAGAGACTACAGATGTTGGCGAGGGTGTGGAGAGACGGGCACCCTCCTACATTGTTGGTGGCAATGTAAACTGGTGCAGCCGCTCTGGAAAACAGTGTAGAGGTTCCTCAAAAAAACTATCCATAGAACTCCCTTATGACCCAGCAATAGCACTGCTAGGGATCTACCCAAGGGATACAGAAGTGCTGATGCATAGGAGCACATGTACCCCAATGTTCATAGCAGCAATGTCAACAATAGCCAAAACATGGAAAGAGCCCAAATGTCCATCACCTGATGAGTGGATCAAGAAGATGTGGTATATATACACAATGGAGTACTACATGGCAATGAGAAAGAATGAAATCTGGCCATTTGTAGGAAAGTGGATGGACCTCGAGGGTGTCATGCTAAGTGAAATAAGTCAGGCAGAGAAGGACAGATACCATATGTTTGCACTCATAGGTCTAACAGGAGAAAAGGAGAAACCTAATGGAGGACCGGGGGAGGGGAAAGGGAAAGAGAGTTGGGGAGAGAGAGGGACGCAAAACTTGAGAGGCTATTGAATATTGAAGATGAACTGAGGGTTGAAGGGGGAGAGGGAGAAAAGAGGTGGTGGTGATGGAGGAGGGCACTTGTGGGGAAGAGCACTGGGTGTTGTATGGAAACTAATGTGACAATAAACAACTAAAAAAAAAAATCCCTGTCCTCATGGAGCCTACATTGTAGTTGCATGCAATATTTTAATTTCTTAAAAAACCAAGTTTTTGTTTTTAGGGCTTTTTTGTTGTTTTTTGGGGGGGTTCTTTCTTGAACTTTCTTGCATTAAAGTTTAGACTCATGGTGTGATAAAGCTAGAAGTGATTTTGGAGATCCACTAATCCAGTCAGACTATAGTTTTATTTTACTTTTTTTTAAATGTTTATTTGTGAGAGAGCATGCCAGTGGGGCTGAGGGGGGACAGAGAGAGAAGGAGAGGGAGGATCCAAAGCAGGCTCTGTGCTGTCAGTGGAGAGCCTGATGTTGGGGCTCAAACTCAAAAACTGTGAGGTCATGACTTGAGCCAAAGTCAGACACTTAACCAACTGAGCCCCCAGACTTCAGGCTTTCCAGAGTATAGTTGTTTAAAAAAACTGGAAGCACTAACATAAGCTTGCTGACTTAATTTTTTAGGGTAATGGCCATTAAAAAATTCTATCACTATCTTTTTTTAAATCAAGAATGATGCAGAGGTTATGCTATGCTTGGTTTGTTTTCAACCACATTTTAGCTAATACTCTGCTACTCAGTAAAAGTGAGGTTGCTGAACCAGAA
Organism: Helogale parvula; assembly: GCA_004023845.1. NCBI lineage: Eukaryota > Metazoa > Chordata > Mammalia > Carnivora > Herpestidae > Helogale > Helogale parvula. The sequence continues at coordinate 64,258 of PJEM01005967.1, forward strand.
CAATGCTTCTCAGATTCCTACAAGGATCTGTGTAAGTCTAATCCTTTTTTTTTTTTTTTGCTCTTTCTTATCTTCGGTTCAAAATAATCTGTATGCCAAAGTCGCATATTTTGGGGTGGCATCTTCTGACCTCCTTTAGTTCGAAGTGAAAGAAGCAACAGGAACCAGGATTACTACTAAACTTCTAATGGCTAAACCAGGTGCAGAGGCATGTGTAGCTCAAATAATATGATTCCATCTTTAAATTTGTCTTTATTTTTCTCCATCAGGCAAAAAAAAACTGTAGTAGTAGGGTATTAGGTTAGACACTGAAAGTGGGAAACTGAAAGAAATCATCTGTTTTTCCTTGGAATCCAATTAAAGATAGTAATCTCTTGTTGCCTCCTGCAAGTAAGTCATTTCTAGGGGCAGAAAAATAAATGAGATGATCTTCGAATTCAGTTTTTGGCATCTCTGAGAAGTTAATATGTAGTACTTCTCTCACGATCAAGTGTAGACCAAGGAGAAATGCAAGGATTGTCCAAAGCCAAGGTGAAAGACAGCCTTCTGGGAGCTTTGTATCTGCGGTTCAGTTCTCTGCCTACGCAGACCTGGGAAGAGTTCACTTGAGGAAAAGTTCTTTCTGGTTTACTGCGCCCTTTGCCCCAGGGCCTGTGGGAGCGCTTGTTCGAGTGAGTGTTCTTGCTGAGTGTACGGATTCTGTGATAAAGAGTAACTGGGTTCTTATGGTATAGGCGTGTGGTTCTCACCAGTGAGAATCAGGTAGGTATAAGGATTGATTACTGGGACAAAAGCCTTCTTTTTTTATTCAAGTTGAGGTATAGTTGACGTATAACATTGCATTAGTTTAGGTGTACAGCATAATGATTCCATATTTGTATGTACTGTGAAATGATCACCACAGAAGCCTAGTTAACCTTGTCACAATACATAGTAACAAATCTTTTCTTGTGGTAAGACTATTTTTATTTTTTTAATTTATTTTTTAAAATATTTTATTTATTTATTGAGAGAGAGAGAGAGAGCACGTGCAAGCACGAGCAGGGAAGGGTCAGAGAGAGGGAGACACAGAATCCGAAGCAGGCCCCAGGCTCTGAGCTGTCAGTACAGAGCCCAATGCAGGACTCGAACCCACGAACCATGAGATCATGACCTGAGCCAAGTCAGCTGCTTAACCAGCTGAGCCACCCAGGGGCCCCAAGAACTATTTTTAAAATGTTTATTTGTTTTGAGAGAGAGAGAGAGCGCACACGCACACCAGCGGTGGGGAGGTGGGGAGAGAATCCCAAGCAGGCTCTATGCTGTTAGTGAAGCGCCCAGTGCGGGGCTTGGACTCATGTACTGAGATCACAACCTGAGCCGAAATCAAGAGTCAGACACTTGGGGTGCCACCTAGGTGTCCCTGTGATAAGAACTCTTAAGACTTACGCTCTGAGCAGCTTCCAAATACGCAATACAGTAATGTCAACTTTAGGCACCATGCTGTACGTTACATCTCCGTGACTCATTTACTTTACAACTGGAAGATTGTACCTAGTAAAGTCCTTCTTGATTATTAATATCACTGTGAACTGTACTGTACAGTGCCAACTGGAGGTGCCAGCAGAAGAGGTGGGGGGTTTTAAAAGATGCCTGAGAAACAGGCTGCTCTGCAGACTGTATTTATCTAGGCTGAAAACAATTACTTGGCAACATGTAAATCAACCTAACTTGGAGGTGATAGCGTGCGCTTTGATATTATGCTGTCTGTGTCTCCTTAAGGCTAAATGTGCTTTTTAAAAATTTTCACTTACATGAAATCTACTCTCTTAACAGATTTTTAATCCAGCACAGTGTTACTGACTATAGGCACAATGTGGTACAGCAGGCGATCTAAAACTCAGCCTGCTTGACTGAAGTTTTCTGCCTGTTGATTAGTAACTTTGCATTCCCCTCCCACCCCTGCCCAGATCCTGGCAACCACCATTCCATTCTTTGGTTCTATGAATTTGACCGTTTTACGTCTCTCAGGGGCACCTGGCTAGCTCAATTGGTGAAGCATGCAACTTGGGGTTGTGAGTTCAAGCCCCATGTTGGATGTAGAGATTCCTTAAAATAGGTATCATGTAAGTGGAATCGTGCAGTATTTGGCTTATTTCCCTTATTTTAGTATAATGTCCCACGGTTGAGCATGCATTTTTATTTATTTTTTAAATATTTGTTTTGAGAGAGAGAAAAAGCATGAGCAGGTGAGGGGCAGAGAGAGAGAGCTCACGAGAATCGCAAGCAGGCTGTGTGCTGTTAGCACAGAGCCCAGTGCAGGGCAGGATCTCATAAACCGTGAGCCAAAATCAAGAGTTGGGTGCTTAACCAACTGAGCCATCTAGGGGCCCCTGAACATGAATTTTTAAATGGATGTTTACAAAAAGGAGATCATACCTTAAGTATTGACATGTAGCCCTCAAAAACAGAAAATTACCTGAATTTGTTTTGTGGGTTTAGAGTTTCATAAAGTGTGGCACACCTATATTCATAACTGCTTAATAAAGGAGTGATCAGAAAGGGTGGGGTTAGTTGAAGTAGGCAAATCCTAATGTTGAAATTGGTCTTTTGATTTACCCTGTCGATTGTTTAATTTTTTTGTACCAGGTTTAGTATAATACTTCTTAGCTGACTGCCTAAATCTGCTGGGCCAGAAAAGAAAGGCTGCCTCTGACTCCCTCAGGGTTTTACCCTTCATAAAAGGTACTTTGAACAAGTCATAACAGAGAATGTTTCTTGTAGGGTGGGATTGAAGGAATTTTGTATAAAGACTAATGACCTTGGGCGTTCGTAAGTGGATTCCAGTCAGTCGTAATTGATAACCATTTATTATTCACTGGGTGTTGCAATATTAGATATTAAATGAGGCTGTAGGATCCTAGATCATTTTCTTTTGGTGGGGGGAGCAGGAGATATGGGATTAATGGGGTGACTTTTGGAAAGAACCTAAGGATGAGGGCTGGTTGGCTAGAGAACCAACCTTGTGATTTGAGGCTTAGGATTTTATTCCCATCCCTCTGGCCTCTGAGGAGGGGAGAAGGAAGAGAGCTGGAGGTTGAATCAATCACCAGTGGCCAATGACTTAATCAGTCACGCCTATGTTAAGAGAAGCTTCATCAGGGGTGCACTTGGTGCCTCAGTCAGTTGAGCATCTGACTTGGTTTTTGCTCAGGCACGATCTCCTGGCTCATGAGTTGGAGCCTCACAACAGGTTCTGCGCTGACAGTGGGGAGCCTGCTTGGGATTCTCTCTCTCCCTCCCTCTGTGCCCCTCCCCTGCTTGTGTGTGCTTTCTCTCTATCACAAAATAAATAAATAAACCTTGGGGGGAAAAAAGAACCATCATTAAAAACCAAAAGGATGGGGTTCAGAAAGCTTCTGCATTGGCAAACTCGTGGTGATTGGGGAGACGTGTATTTGTGGCTCTGCATCTCCCACATACCTTGCCCTTTGCATCTCTTGCACTTGCCTGTTCTGGGTTATATCCTTTTATAATAAGCTGGTAATCTGGTAAGTAAAATGTTCCTCTAATTTCCATGAGCCACTCTAGCAATTAATCCAGCCCAAGAAGGGGGTTGTCAGAACCTCCAAGAGCTGGTCTGAAGCACAGGTGACTGCTGGACTTGAGATTGGCCTCTGAAATAGGGGCAGGAGGCAGGCTTGGAAGACTCAGTCCTCAACCTGTGGGAGCTGATGCAAACTCCAGGTAGATAGTGTCAGAATTGAGTTAATTGCTTGATGGTGTGGATAAAGCACACACTTCAGAATTGGTGTCAGAGTTGAAGAGGCACAGGGCCAAGTGGTCTTATTTAGTCATTGTGGGTGGAAAGCTGATGAAACTCAACAAAGAGATCTTTGTTCTGGCCGCCTACATATTCCAACCCATAGAACAGTCAGCCACGTACTAAGTAGTATTCAGTATAGAGTTGCTGAAAGAATGAGTTGATGCATTGATAGGGTTTTCCTTAGTGAATGATGACTCGTCTGTCATATTCTACATGCTGCTTCCTCATACCAGTCTTGAGCTAGATTGTGGGACACAACAAAGGAAAACAGGAAGCTTTTGGCAACTCTGGAATAGGAGACAGAAGTGGGGAACCAGAAGAAGGACGTTTACTATCGAGTGCAGGTGACATTCTTGACAGGTGCAACTGTAAATGGATCGAATCCTTATTTTAGCACCAACATGGGCAATGTGAAGTTTTTACCTATCTCAGCAGAATTGAGGGTGAGAGGGCTCCTGAGTGAAGAATGGTGAAGCTCCTGAGTTTTTCCACGTGTATCATCATACTCTTTACATGTTCTGTCCCTGTCAAGAGAGGCCCCTGTCTTCACTGTGAGCCCGTGTTGGCAGGTCGACTGAGCAGACTACTGAACACAAGCTCAGGATAGGGAGTTCTTAGAGATGGACTGTAAGATTGCGAAGGAGGCAAAGCTACCGAGTGTCTCTGGTGTTGAGCGTAGTCAGGAGTGCAAGAGACTTCTCTAAGGCTTATCAGTGGTTAATGCCCCTCTGGGGAATGAGGGCTCTGCGGGGGAATTTGCCAGGTGGAAAGTATTGTATGTTTCAGGTCTTCTCAGTCGTGGGTACCCCTGAGAAGTCAGAGCTCTGAGAACCCATCACCTGCGTGCCCCAGTCTGGGAGGCAAGCTTTCTGCCATCAGTTGATTTGTTCCTAAAAGCGAGCAAGCCACCAGGGGAATTTATCTCCTCTCTTTCCAGTAAGCTTTTTGTGAACTTGGGGATCCAGCAGTCTGCAGAAATAATTCAAAAGGGTCAGTGTCCTCATCAGATCTATCATAAATTAGAAAAGAGGTGCTTTTTGTATGCATTTTCTCTTCATCTCAAAACCTCTATCGTGTATTACCATCCCCATTTTATTGAATAAGAAACTGAGCTCAAAAGATTTAGAAACTTACCCACCAATAGCCAGTAAGTGGGAGGGAAGGTTGGGATTCAAACTCATGTCTGTCTGACTCCACGCTTGTGCTCTTTCTGACAACCTAATGTACTCGTGAGCTAGAGAAGCAAGAGGGTTCAGCATGACTATATATAGCTCTCCACCCTTGGCTTCCTCAACTCTGTTGCTAACTAATTGCTGTTTTTTTCTTTTCTAAGTCAGAGGCATCTGGTTGTTGTAGTGTTGTGCTGAAGTGTAACTAGGCTTCTAAGTCCTAGAGGCTTATTACTAGGAGCTGCCAAAATACTAGGCAAGTGGTATTTCAAGATCACGAACTACTCAGTCATAGCCCTGGGGTGCCTGCGTGGTTCAGTAGTTAGCATCCACTCTTGGTTTCCGCTCAGGTTATGATCTCACAGTTAGGTTCAGGGGATTGAGCCCCACGTTAGGCTCTGGCTAAACTGTGGAACCTGCTTGGGTTTCCTTTCCTCCCTCTTTCTTTCTCTGCCCCTCCCCCTGGTTGCACAAGAGAGCATTCTCTCTCTCTCTCTCTCTCTCTCTCACACACACACACACACACACAAAACCATAGCCCCAACCACAGATCCAAAGTGTACTGTGCTAGAATATAGATTTTTTTTTAGCTCAAAAAGGTCACCATTTTCTACCTTTCTCTCCCTCTGATTTCTAGCCCAAGGCTTTGAAAATTTTAGGGAATGTCGTGATTCTGCTGCTGTCCCTTGAGCCAGCAGCTCATATAGGCTGAGAGACTGTGGTTGGAATAGTAGGGCTCCATGAGAGCAGGGACTAACTATATCATCCAGTGCTTTCTTTTTTGCATAATGCCTGGCACAAGTGAGTGAATGGATAATCAATACTTTGAATGAATGAATAGTTGCAAGTTAAAACAGTTTAGAAGTCAAAAAGGCAGGAACTTCTAAAAAGTAAGTCAAATTCGTAACACCTGAAACCAATGAAAGTCGGGCCATCTTGGCCCTTAGAAGAAGCATGTTCCAAACTTTTAAAAAATAGTGTCAAATGTACATGAGTAAATTGATGATGTGTGAGAGTGGTTTCAGAGCATTTAGTGCCTTGTGATGATTTAAATTGCTTTTAAAGGTTCCTGGGAAGTTGGAGAAGTTTGAGTCTAGGGCAAATGGAGTGTATTTATTTAGGATATTGAAATCATCTCTACTTTTAGAGACATTGATTTTATAATCTGTCCCTTGAAGCCTCTTAGTGAACTGCAGGGTATAGATAGAGGGACTAGGAGGGAGTGCCTAGGTGGCTCAGTTGGTTAACTGTCTGACTCTTGACTTCAGTTCAGGTCGTGGGATCAAGTCCCACGTCAGGCTCTTAGCACAGAGCCTGCTTGGGATTCTCGCTCTCTCTCTCTCTCTCTCTGCTCCTCCCTGTTTAAATAAGCATTTAAAAAATAAATAGGTTAAGCACTCAACTGACAGCTCCTGATTTCAGCTCAGGGCATGATCTTGCAGTTAGTGAATTCAAGACCTGAGTCAGGCTTTGCTCTCTCTTTATCTCTGCCCCCTTCCCTGCTCTCTCTCTCTGTCTCGAAAATAAACAAACTTCAGTTAACGGTAGATAGACAGGCCTTTATAAAAAAAAAAAAAGGGACTGGGAAGCACTTTGCCAAATGAGCTGGAAAAGGCAGGTGTGATGATAAAGTCATTGCCACCAAGGAGCTGGGATTCAGCTCTCTTCTCCTCTACTACATAGGAAACACACTGTCCTCATTCTTCCTTAGAATTGGCTCATTGAATCTATTTCCAGAACTCAAATAGTTGGAGGTTGAGAAATAGCTTGTCCTCTGCTTACACAGATGGGAGGGCAGTGAGGGAGAAAGCCATACCTTATTCTGATTGCTAGTAGAAAGTACTTCCTGCATAGCCTGCTTGTAATGCTGCTGTAGGTGTGATTCCTTCATTTTACTGGGCTTGAATTCTGCACCCTTCTCTCAATCCTGAGTTTCTACGTCTGTTGCCTTCTGATTTCTTATTGTAGCATAATCTCAAAAAATCCAAGTCCACCACTAGATAGTATATGACTTGACTCTTCCTAGGGAAAAAAACCTCCAAATGACTGATAACTTGAAACTGCGTAGAAACAAAACATAACTCACTTTTATAATTCCTGAGTGCAGGATAATAGGAAATAAGAGTCTTAAAATGAAAATGCAGGGGGTATGCTGCTAGCAAGTAGCACAACTAGAGGAATAGAAGGTGACTGTTAATAAGACCCTCTCTGGGGCGCGTGGGTGGCTCAGTCGATTGAGCATCCGAGTTCAGCTTAGGTCATGAGCTCACGGTTCGTGGGTTCATGCTGACAGCTAGCTCAGAGCCTGGAGCCTGTTTTAGATTCTGTACATCCCTTTCTCTCTGACCCTCCCCTGCTTGCACTCTCTCTCTCTGTCTCTCAAAAATAAATTTTTAAAAAACTTTTGAAAAAATAAAAAAAAAAGATCTTCTCTTTCAAATTCTCCAGATCTCAATGAGATTTGGGCAGACTTCTTTTACTCTAGCATTTCATATAAAGTCCCTTGGCAAGTGCATATTTCAGATTTCACCTCCCAGAAAATATTCTGTAAGACGTAGGCTTATATAGGGAGCCAATCCAGTTCCTTACAGTCATGATCAGCAGAGCTGTAAGCACCTGATGTAGATTATGGTGCCAGTATTTAAATATTCAGTCTTTACTCTGTCAATAGACATGAGTGAACATGATCCTGATTTTTAAAAAAAATTTTTTTAAGTGTTTTATTTATTTTCAATACAGAGAGACAGAGCATGAGAGGGGGAGGGGCGGAGAGAGAAGGAGAGAACCAGAAGCAGGCTCCAGGCTCCGAGCTGTCAGCACAGAGCCTGACGCGGGGCTGGAACCCACAACCGTGAGATCTGACCTGAGCCGAAGTCGGAGGCTTAACCGACTGAGCCACCCAGGCGCCCCGATCCTGATTTTTTTAAAGACTTTACAGTTGAGACCTCGCTTAAATCTCATAACTTCATTGTGACAGCCACCATGTCACCAACACTTCCCCGTGAGTATTTATAAAGTTAAAAGGTATCTGGAATATACACCACATGGTAGGTTTCCAGAGCTGAGAGGTCCCTAATTACTGTCTATATTCTAATTAGTCTTACTCTTAACCTAGCTTTTACCCCATATATAATAAATTTTAGCATGTGATCAAAAGGAAATAAGCAGATGTAAACAAAAATTTGTATGTAAACATATATCACAGCTTGTTTACATGGACTGTTGGGAAGAATTTCTCTGTAGTCTAAGGGGGTACGAATAAGTGTTTTTTGAAAACAAGTGGTTAGTTTTTATGTGAAATTTTAGAGCTATTTGTGTTTTCCTTTGTGTTTTGCCTGTTATAAGGCTAAGAATCAAATTTGTGGGGCTCCTGGGTGGCTCAGTTGGTGAAGCATCCTAGTCTTGATTTGGACACAGGTCATAATCTCACAGGTCATGAGACTCGAGCCCCATGTCAGGCTCCACGCTATGATCACAGAGCCTGCTTAGGATTCTCTCTCTCCTTTTCTTTCTGCCCCTCCCCTGTTCTCTCTCTCTCTCTCTCTCTCAGGAAAATAAATAAACATTAAAAAATAATTTCTTTTAAAAAAAAGAATCAAATTGTAGTCTGTCTCTAATAAGCATGTAAGTATGGATACACACACATATATCCATATACATACAATAGCATGGATGAGCCTATTGCTTGATTCTTCATTATCCTTTGGTCCTGAAAAGTAATGTAGATTTCTGCTAGAGATTTTTTCCAAAGGGGCATTCTGAACATTTTCAGCATATGCCATTATAAGTTTTCCAGAAATCCTCTAGAATAGCTGCTCAGGGGGCACCTGGGTGGCTTAGTCGGTTAAGCGTTTGACTTCAGCCCAGGTCATGATCTCATGGTTTGTGGGATCGAGCCCCGCATTGGGCTCTGTGTTGACACCTAGCTCAGAGCCTGGAGTCTGCTTCAGATTCTGTCCGTCCCTCTCTCTACCCCTCCCCTGCTCGTGCTCTGTCTCTCTCTCTCTCAAAAATAAATAAACATTAAAAAAATTTTTAGAATAGCTGCTCAGGTGTTTCAGTTGCCCTTATTCAGCTGGTGGGTTTTCTTATCTCCTGCTGCTATTTCTCTTCTGCTTCATCCTTCTGGGTTCTGTGCAAGCTCAGGCTTTGGCCGCCTCCTAGCCCATACGATTCCTGCACTGCATAGCCCCTGTGCATGAACTTTTTTCTTCTTAATGACTGCTTTTCTTGAGAAAATGTTAATGACTAAAATTCTCTGCCTCGTCAAGTAAGAAAAAGAATATTCCTATCTTTTCCAACTCCATAATAGAAAAAAGGAAGTACTGGGGTGCCTGGGTGACTCAGTTGGTTAAGCCTCTGACTTCGGCTTGGGTCGTGATCTCACGTTCATGGGTTTGAGCCCCACGTCGGGCTCTGTGCTGACAGCTCAGAGCCTGGAGCCTGCTTCCGATTCTGTGTCTCCCTTTCTCTCTGCCTCTCCCTGCTCATGCTCTGTCTCTCTCTCTGTCTCAAAAATAAATAAAACATTAAAAAAAATTTTTTTTAAAGAAAAAAGGAAGTACTGTAGATTTTGGTTTAGAACTTAAAATCTCCTGGGTTGATGCTTGGGGTTCATTTCTTTCAGGTTTGTTTGATGATTTGAGTTTAATATTCTTAAATTTGTCCCTTTTTTTTTTTAGGTGAATGTTGGATGTGTACCCAAAAAGGTAGGATTTTTATTTTTTCTTCCTTCCACACTTTATTTGATAAAACAGTGCATTGATTTATTAGTATTGTGTGAGTGAGTGAGATTCTGTCTAGATCTAAATAGTTAGGACTGGTCATCTGCTTAGAATTGCTTTTTCTCCATCTAACTTACTGAACAGAGTCTTCTAAAGTATTCTCATTCAATTCTTTAGGCTCACTGATTCTCTTAACTGTGGTGATATTTGTTCCTGGCATCTGTGGTTCACGTTACAGTGAATGAACTCGTTCTTGACCTCTGACAAAGAGGAAGAAATGGCAGCTCTTATTTCCAAAACTGCATCTTGTTTATTCTTGCAAATAATTTTACTCCACATTTGAGTGTACTTTCAAAACATGTTATAATCCCAAGATGACAACCTTTTGTTACTGAGATTACATTCTAAACTGACATTTTTTTGGTAACAGGTAAGCAAATACTCCTAATCTCATCAGTGACACGTATCAAAAAACAATTCCAGGAGAGTTGTTTTATAATCTGTTCTCTAGTGTAGGTAGGTGTTTTTTTAATCATAGGAAAGTTTCTTTTTTGCTGTGGGACATTTCCTCAATTATTTGGAATCTGTTCTAATTGAAGTCATACAGTTATGATATATGAATTATGTAAATCAGTTAAAAGGTGGTTTTATGTAGTTTAAACCAGTTATGTAGTAAATCCATTGATAGGCACTATCTCATTATTTAAAAATATTACCTGGGCATAGTAGCCTAAATTTGTAATATTTTGTTCTCATATATTAAAAATATTTTTAAGTGTTTATTTATTTTTGAGAGAAAGAGAGAGAGAGGCAGAGCGCAGGTGGAGGAGAAGCAGAAAGAGAGGGAGACACAGAATCCAAAGCAGGCTCCAGCTCTGAGCTGTCAGCACAGAGCCCAACACAGAGCTCAAACTCACAAACCACGAGGTAATGACCTGAGCCGAAGTTGGACGCTTAACTGACTGAGCCACCCAGACCCCCCTGTTCCCATATACTATGTTTCATTTATTCCTTCTATTCTGATCACTTACTGATCAGAATATAAGGAAATAAATATAAGGACATTTACCTTGTATTTTCAAAGGGCTCTACTGACTTCAAAGTGCTTTTGCATTCTGGAAGGTCAGTTGGCAATTGCCTCTTGTTTTCTAGAATAGATTGAAGCCTGGAGTAGTTTCCCTCCAGGAGGGTAGAGTGGGGTAGCAGCAGAGAAGGAATCAGATGGGTGGCCTGCTACCACTCTCATTAGGAAGAGCCTAGAAACCTAATGTGGCTCATAATACGGCACCTTCTCCAGAGGGTGTTTGAGGTTGTAACATCACACATGATACAAGTTGGAAGTAAATAAACATGGCCCCTCATGAGGAGATGAGGTATTGTGATGTCTCTTTTTAAAAATTTTTTGTTTAATGCTTGTTTATTTTTGAGAGCGAGCGAGCAGGGGAGGGGCAGAGAGCGAGGGAGACAAAGGATCCAAAGCGGACTCCACGCTTACAGCAGAGAACCTGATGCAGAGCTTGAATTCTTAACTGTGAGATCTTGACCTGAGCTGAAGTCAGACACCCAACTGACTGAGCCACCCAGGCACCCATATAGTGATGTTTCTTAAAATAACCTATTTTATTTTGTAGTACTGAGAAACCTTTCAAGTGTATTAAGATAAATCATCTAGCAGATAAAATGATTAATACTATATATATGAGTTTCACTTCAATTAAAAAAATGAACAGCGTGGCTTGGTGTGTAAGCATCCAACTCTTGCTTTTGGCTCAGGTCATGATCTCATGGTTGGTGAGTTTGAGCTCTGCACTGGGCTGTGTGCTGACAGCCCGGAGCCTGCTTGGGATTCTGTCTCCATCTCTCTCTGCCTCTTCCCCACTTGGTCTCTATTTCTCTCTCAGGATAAATAAAAATAAACTTAAAAAAAAAAAAGAACAGAATCCAGCAAGGCCATCAGTTCTTCATTTTTAGGCATGAAGAGAGAACAGTACAAAGGCTTGTCAGAAATGGAGTATCAGGTTTGTCTGACAAAGAAAACTGATAGTTTGTCATCTAGAGTTCTGGATGCTCTCTTGAAGTCTGTTACCTTGATGATGAATTGGCATAAAAGGCCTTTACAGATTTCAGGCTGCATTCCACAGAAACGTGCCACGGATCTTTGAGTTCCACATGTCTAATTACACACGTCGTTACAAGGACATGTTCATAGGCACTGAGTATGTAAGAGGGATTTATTCCTTTAAGGTTTTCCTAAAGGTTTTCAGTCCTCATCAAAGTTTCTTCTAAATTGCTGTACTGTAAAGCTACAGATGCAGTTCAGTTTCCTAGAATTAATCACAAAAAACAGGGTTTCAGGAAACCTGAAACTTAAAAAGAGGCTGTAAGCAGTAATAAATGTTACTGGAGACACTACAGGGCTTATAACAGCCTGCTTTTATAGAGTTTATAAAACGGGGAGTGTAATAGAAATAATACCCCCCAACATGTCAGCAGCCTCCCTACAAAATCTGTCAGCTCATATTTCTGAACTTTCTCTTTTAGAATGTTTAGTTTTGTTTTTATTTTAAAGTTCAGTATTTTTATCTGCTTTTATGTGGTTACTTTTCGTGCATAATCTTTTTTTTCCCTCAGGACTCATGCACTACTGTTGTCACTACATTTTTTTTTTTTTAAACAGGTAATGTGGAACACAGCTGTCCACTCTGAATTCATGCATGATCATGTTGATTATGGCTTTCAAAGTTGTGAGAGTAAATTCAATTGGCGGTAAGTGTTAATGCTTAGAGGGTTCTGTACAAATACTCATATTTTTCTTTCATAATTAAATGAGCCATAAACTCTGGGGAGGGTGTTCCTGTGGTAAAATATATATAACGTAAGCTGTTGGAGGTGATGTGTGTATTTGTGGCCTTGATGTGATGAGGTTTTAGAGGTATAGATTTATCTCTAAACTTACCAAGTTATATACAGTAAATATCTACTGTTTATTGTATGTCAGCTGTACCTCAGTAAAATGGTTTTCAAATACATGAAGTCCATTTTAGCTATTTTTAAGTTGTCAATTCAGGGCCATTAAGTATATTCAGGGTTGTGCAGCTATCACCACCATCGATTTTAAGAACTGTTCCACCATCCAGAAAAGAAACAATGTGTTCATTAAGCAATAATTCCTCAGCTCCTCTCCCCCCAGCCCCTGGTATCACTGTTGTACTTCCTGTCTCCATGAATTTGCCTGTTTTAAGTACTTCGTATGATATTTGTCCTTTTACACCTGGCTTATTTCACTTAGCATAGTGTGTTCAGAGTTCATCCGTGTTGTGACCGGTGTCAGAGTGTCATCCCTTTTAAGGTGCATACTATCCCCTGTGTCCATACCACATTCTGGGTATTCATTCATCCTTCAGTGGGCTTCCAGGTTGTTTTTACCTTTAGTCTACCGTAAATTATGCTGCTATGAACATTGATCTACAAGTCCCTGGTTTCGATTCTTTTGGGTCTGTACCTACAAGTGAAATTGCTGGGTCAAATGGCAGTTTTATGTTTAACTTTTTAAGGAACTGCCATAAACTTGTAGAAGCCATCAAGTTTTCAGAATTTTAGCAAAATCATTCGTTTATTCAACAAACATTTATTGAGTGGCCACCAGGCACTTCAGCACTGTGCCAAAGCAGCTGTCCTTATCTTCTTTGCGAAAGATATTTACATATTTTGGTTGCCTCCCAAACATTCTCCTTGGAGGAGAATAAGGGTTCTCTGAGTGTGCCTGGGGGAAGAGGCAGCTGCCTCCAGAGATACTCACTCAAGGGGTTCTTACTGACTCTTCTCTGTGTCTGTGATTCTCTGCTGATAGGGGTGTTCAGGCAAGATGCCCTACCCGCTAACTGAAAGAAGAGAATCTTGTTTCTCAGTACTGACTTAAGTTTCATTACAGCATTATAAAGGAAAAGCGTGATGCCTATGTGAGCCGCCTGAATACCATCTATCAAAATAACCTAACCAAGGTGGGTGTGCTGGGAACTGACCAGACAAAAACATAGCCTTTGCACATGTCTCTTGTTTCTTTTCTTTCTTTTGCAATTAATGATTTCGAGGTTGACCTCCCAGAGCAAAAGTCTGTCTCAGTAAGCCAGTCTTTTTCCTTTTTTTTTTTTATAGTTTATTTATTTTGAGAGAGACCGAGCATGAGTGGGGGAGCGGCAGAGAGAGAGATAGAGAGAGAGGGAGACAGAGAGGGAGACAGAGAATCCTAGGCAGGCTTCTTGCAGTCAGCATATCAAGCAACATGCGGCTTTAACCCACGAAACCATGAGATCATGACCGGAGCTGAAATCGAGTCAGACATTTAACTGACTGAGCCACCCAGGTGCCCCTGGCCAGTCTTTTTTTCTACAGAGTGGGCAGTGCATGCCATGACTGGTAGACAGGTGTCACCTCAGGGCTGCACCTTGACTAGGTCTGGCCTTCTGGTGAGTTCCAGAAACCAAAAAACACAAGAGACTGATGTACACAACAGTATGCCAATTTGTTCATTAAAATCACAAGTACAGTCTAGCTGGAAGCTGTCATTCATTTGTTCACAGCAACCTCGTCCTTGGTGGCTGGATCTGCTCAAGAGACCAAATTGTGGTCAGAAGGTAGTTTCTGTGACTGAGGTCTGATTACTTTGCCCAAGAACACTGGGCAAAGGTGTGTTTGTCTTTAGCACACCTACATGGTCCTTTGTTAGCCTGAGGCTTTTTCTGCTTTAGTGCTTAAGTGTCACATTTCTTCCACTCGGGACTGCTGGAGACATTGATAAACAGTAGCCTCCAGCTGTGCATTTACTTGACAGCCTATTTCCCACCACACTTCATTTGCCTTTGTGGTTTCTAAGATTTCTGCATAGCTTAGATTACATTCAGATCTGTAGATTTTGGTGACATTTGGGCCTCCATAATCCCATGGCAGCATGGTTATAAACCAATTTTAGGATGAGTTACTTCTATAGATGGCTAACCTCATATATTTTTATGTTGATTCTTAGTCATTAGGTTTAGTTTTTGGAGGATATTTTCTGACCTTAATCCCCAGTTCACAAGGGGGAAATATTCAGGGCCTTCAGTGCCATATACACTGATGACAAGAGATTTTAAGGCTGTTAGACATGAATGTAGAGGTACCATTTGATATACTAAAACACCCATATCAATTAAAAAAAATGGAAGGAGCCAAAATACTTTTGCAAAAGAGACAGGAAAATCACTCAGAAAACGGCATTTAAAAAAAAAATCTTGGTATGTTGTAGAACTTAACTATGTGTGACTTTATGGAAAAGGAATTACCTATAGTTGATCCAGAAATTCTGAAGAGGAAAGGAAACTTTTTTTAAAGGAACTTCACGGTGTCTGTGTGTTTCTTAAATGTTTATTTTTGAGGAGAGAGAGAGAGAGAGCGAGCGAGCAGAGCGCAAGTAGGAAAGGGTCAGAGAGAGATGGAGACATGGAATCCAAAGCAGATTCCAGGGTCTGAGCTGTTAGCACAGAGCCCGACATGGGGCTTGAACTCGCCAACTGCGAGATCATGACCTGAGCCAAAGTCGGCCGCTTCACAGACTGAGCCAGCCAGGTGCACCAGGAAAGGAAATTTTCTATCAAAAAGAACTTTCTGTCAAATATCTTAGGAAAAGAAAATAAACATATCAATTCCTCCCCCAGTTGACTGTTATTGCCGGTTGACTCACCCTTTTTGTTTTCTGAAGGGAGGTATTTCTTGTGGCTTCTGGCATTGATCTAGATTCAGCTTGGCTAAAGCAAGGAATCTATAGAACAGGCCTGGAGGGCTGTTTGGAGAGGAGGAAATAACTTAATTCAGAACCAAGCATGTTCCAGAATGTTAAAACATGCTGTTTTGTGATCGAGTTTCCACGATCCCATTATCCTGGTAGGTTGCCCACATTTGCTTGCCAGCGCACGTATTGTGGCTTCTGAAGCTCCCCAGCCGTCCCCAAATGGAGGCCCGGGCTCGCGGGATGCCAGAGCGTGCATTCTCAACATCTCTAACATAGAACTGCGTTGTCATGTTTATGGTATTCTTCCATTTTGTTTGAGAAAACAGAAGCACTGCGTTTTCCTCCCTTCGCCAGAGTAGCCCTCGTTTGCCTCTACTCCCTTGACCTTTATCCTTTTGTCTTTCTGGGCCTTCTGTCCCTCCTCAGGACACACCATCCGTCAGTGTGATTTCATTGCGAGTGAGGAAGACTTTCTCCCTCAGTTCCCGGGGACAAGGATGTCACTTTTTTCCTTGTGGAAGTGACTTGCGCATGTTTTTCAGTCTCTGAATTTTGGCCCAAGATAGCATCCTCTTATGGCACACTTCCAACCATCAAATGGCAACCCCCTTACCTAAGTATCAACTAACAGAAGTTCGGCAGAAGCTCAAAACTTTAGAGAGTTGTCTTGGCATCAGCAAACCTAAAATCCATATCCTCTGTAGAGAAATGGAAAGAGCTGATAAGTTGTCACAGGCTAACTGATGTCACGGTTCCTTTTCCAGTCCCATATAGAGATCATCCATGGCCACGCAGCATTCACGAGTGATCCCAAGCCCACGGTAGAGGTCAGTGGGAACAAGTACACCGCCCGTCACATCCTGATTGCTACAGGCGGTGTGCCCTCTCGTCCTCAGGAGAGTGAGATCCCTGGTGAGTCTTATGAAGGCAAATGCTTGTTGGTAACTGTTGAGGGCCATTTACTGTTTTTTTTCAACCTTACGAGCCAGGCCAGGGGATCTGCCCATACCAGTCCTTTCTCTTGACCAGTCCTTTCTCTTGGACAAGGCCACACGGCTGTGAAGAAAGTCTCTGTAGAACCCAGACATGATTGGTGTAAATGGTGTCTCGTGATGGGGTGAAGAAGGATATTTCTTCCATCTCCAAGCTCATACATACAACAGGTAACACAGGAAGAAAAATCAGCGTAGAGTCTCATCCTTTCCCTCTCAGCATGGCAGAGATTGTCATCTGCCCGAATTTGTCACGTGGATAGTTATTTACAAGACATGTCTTGTAGTTATTCTTTTGTTCAAGGGAGTGAAATCGTGTAGGTATGCAACTTAATTACCTATTAAGCCTTTGTGTGCATAGTTTTCTTACATAGAGAATTCTAGAATTAAAGCAGTAAGGATTTTCAGATAGTCCTATTTGCTCTTGCATTTTATGCACACAGGGATGAGCCATGAAACATACTGCCTTGTTCTTACATAAGAAGCACTGTTCACGTCTTTCTCCCCAACTAGATTGTAAGGTCTTCTGGGTGGTGATCATAGCTCATACATATTCTGTATTCTCCCTGGATTGGCTTCAGGACACTCGTGACCAGTCTGAATTGATATGGGAAAATTTGAGTGTACATGCATTTATGTATTTTGTTTTCTCTGGGGAGAGGAGCCAAAATTTCCTATTTTTTTAGAGGGGATTCATGACTCCCAAAAGGTCAAGAACAACTACTGTAAAAGATAGTAAGATGCTGTTCTCAAGTACCTTAAAATTTAGTTGGGAAGATTGGATATAAAGCCTCCTTATATGAAACAGTCTCGAAGATTGACTGTTAAGTGAAAAAAAGCAAGGTATGGAACAGTGTGTATAGTATGCTCCAATTTGTGTCTTTTTGAAAACACAGGGAGACTATACGTGCACTGGAATATCCTTGAAAGGATACTCCAAGCCCTGTCATGCTGACTGTCTCTCAGAGTGCTGGAGGTCAGGGGTGGGAAGGACTTTTGCTTTTCTTTCTTTTTTTTTTTAATGTGTTTTTTTATTTCTAATTTATTTTTGAGAGAGAGAGAGACAGCATGAGCAGGGGAGGGTCAGAGAGAGAGGAGACACAGAATCCAAAGCAAGCTCCAGGCTCTGAGCTAGCTGTCAGCACAAAGCCCAACGCGGGGCTCGAACCCACGAACCATGAGATCATGACCCGAGCTGAAGCCAAACGCTTAACTGACTCAGCCATCCAGGTGCCCTGACTTCTGCTTTTCACTAGATGCTCTGTTGTGCTTTTTGGGTTTTTAAGATAACATACATTTATTAATTTAAAACCTGTAATAAAAACAATTGCAAAGAAGTAAAAGGTAAATGTTCCAAAGTTCGTTCGTTCGTTCTTTCTTTTTTTTTTAAATGTTTATTTATTTTTGAGAGAGAGGGAGAGCACGAGCAGGAGAGGGGCAGAAAGAGAGAGAGACACAGAATCTGAAGCCAGGTCCACGTTCCAAGCTGTTAGCACAGAGCCCGACACTGGGCTTGAATTCGTGAACCGCGAGATCATGACCTGAGCTGAAGTTGCACACTTGACTGACTGAGCTACCCAAGTGGCCCAGTAGCTAATTTCTAGACAGAGAAGCTGGGGTTGTTCACAGGTGGGACAGATACTAAGGGATGGCATAAACCAAAACGACTTCCCAGAAAGGGGCTCACATGCTGAGCGGTATATGCTAAGGAAGAGGAAGGCCGAAAGAACCAGTGGGTACGAAAGATGTCTTCAGAGGACATTCAGCCAATTCAGCCCATTTTTCCAGCACTGAAGTTCTGGGGGCAAATTCACTAAGCTGAGACTGGAAGAGGGTCAGGGCCAATTGTGGAGACTTACAGAGTCGAGTGAAGGAATCTATAATTCATGATAACTGGGTCAAATAATTGTTAGCTTATAAATAGGGTAGTGGCAAGACCTAAGTGATAATTTTAGAAAACTAATCTGACTGACTTACAGCAGAGGGAGGTCAGTTTAGGAAGCTGTCGCAGTAGAATGTGCAGGAGGTGAAGACATGGTTGTGAGGCCCAGCATTAGCGTCTGACCCGTACAGGAAAAGCTCAGTTCTGCAGACAGTTACTGAGCCGCTGCTCCATGCCAGCAGCAGAGAGGAGAACAGGCATAACAAACCGTGAGAAGGGAGAGTCAGGTACTGTATTTCACTGGTTCCAGGACACATTAAAAAAAAAGCATATTCGTCCCCTGAAATCAGGATATGTCCTTTCATCATGGTGCCTGGAATTTGGCAAAGTGTGAAAATATTTTTTCTTAAATGTTTGTTTATTTTTGAGAGAGAGAAAGCTCAGTAGGGGCAGAGAGACAGAGGATCTAAAGTGGGCTCTCGTGCTGACAATAGTGAGCCTGACTTGGGGCTCGAATTTATGAACCGTGAGATCATGACCTGAGCCAAAGTTAGATGCTTACCCAACTGAGCCATCCAGGCTGATGAGATATTATGGGGAAGCCTCGAGAGAAGGAATCACTGATTGACAACTCAGGACTTCACTCGGATTATTGGTGGAAGGTGGTCCATTTAACTGAAGTCAGGAACTTGAAAGAAGGATACAGTTGGGACATAAAGTTAAGGTTCAGTTCTAAACATACTGAGTTTGAGGCAAAGTGTTATATGGCAGGGCAGTTAGAAATATGGGATTGGAACTTGGGGGATAAGGTCACAAGTAGGATATTTGGAAGTCATCGACACTGAGGGAAGAGTTCTGTGAAGAAAAATGGAGAAGAGGATCAAGGCGGAGCCATGGGGCTCCTGCCTACGTTGGGGGCCGGAGAGTGAAACAGCTGACAAAGAGTCTATTCATGAGAGCCAAGAAGATTCTAGGTCCTCAGAGAAATGTTATAGGTAGTCGCTTCCGTGCGTTCTTATTTCTAGAGAGAAAACAAAAATGTTCACTCAGGGAAGACTGAGTTGGGAGATTCCTAAGTGGAGACTTTGACAAAACTTGTCGAAACAGAATGTGATGACTGAGAAAGTGTGCGGGTCCTGTGCAAAATGTCGGTCTTGTTTTACAAGAGAAACTGTATTGCATTTTCCTGTGTAGGGGCCAGCCTCGGAATTACCAGTGATGGATTTTTCCAACTGGAAGAATTGCCTGGGTAAGTTGGTTTCCTTCTTAACGTCAATATTCATTCTTCCTCAGTCTCTCCAGCTAACATTTCTTCTTCCCCTTCCCAGCCATCAGACGCAGGCATTCCTTGAATTGTCTTCTCCTACTTCTCTTTTTATGACTGGGGATCTCCTCCACTGATACCCCAGTGAACGATTTGGTTCTTTCATTGCAGTTTTTAGGACCAGAATCAAATATAGAGTGGTTTTGAAGAATAAATAGTAAAGTCCTAAAACGATCTTCTTTCTTCACCTTGATACAGTGTCAACTGACAACGTATCTCAAGGAACTGATTTTGGTTTCCAAAGCAGCTAGTGCAAAGGGAATCTCCATGAATGAAGGCTCTGTCGCTGTCACAGAAAAATAGGTTTTCTGAACTTGCCCTTTCTGTGTGTTTGTCCAAACAACCTTAGAATAAACTTCTGTCGTATATTTAGATACATAGAGAAAAATTATACTGAGGAAGATTGTTTCTCTAATTTGAAGAAGCTGCCAGTTGCCGGTTTTCCAGATGGAGAGAGCTTGTTTTTCACTCCTGATAAGTGAGGACACCTAGGAGGGACCCTTTTGGCCCAGGGATTGGCCTTTGTCCCCTTCTGAGTAGCGCTCACTCTGGAGTCAGTATTGCTTGATTCCGCTCTTCCCTCAGCGGTGCTGCCAGCCCAGTTGACTGTTTTCCTAAAGGCCTTCGTGGTGAGTGACTAATGACCCAGGTCTCTGCCTTTGCCTCTCATGACCTGGAGCCACAGACAGTTAGTAACGGGAAGGAGGGCTCCTTGGCAGTTCCATAGCTGCAGCGAAAACCTCCCGTTAAGATCATTTGGATCAGGCATCTTCTGACTTTGAGAAAAGCACCGTCTTTTTAGGTTTGCTGTCTGCAGGGCTGTGTTAGAGAACAGCCTTTCTTCCCTCACGATCCACCCTGTGCTGTTTGGTTTTAGGATTGAACAATGACACATATTAGAATATTCGTTCCCAGAAATGTGCTCATGACTTGTCATGTTTGGATAATATACGTCAATCTAGATTCCCCTTCAGAGAAGCTTCTTTAGAGATACTTGTCCGTTAAAAATTTTTAAATAAATGATTTAGGGGTGCCTGCGTGGCTCATTCGGTTAAGCATCAGACTCTTGATTTTAGCTCCATTCAGGATCTCATGATTCATGTGACTGAACCCCACATTGGGTGCTGCCCTGACAGTGTGCACCCTGCTTGGGATTCTTTCTCTGTCCTTTCCCTGCCCGCGTTCTCCCTCTCAAAAATAAATAAACATTAAAAATAAATGCTAACAGGCCCTGGGTGGCTAAGGCAGTTGAGCATCCGACTTTAGTTCAGGTCATGATCTCATGGTTCCTGAGTTCAAGCCCTGTATTAGTCTCTGTGCTGACAGCTCAGGCCTATAAGCTGTTTCAAATTCTGTGTCTCCTCTCTCTGCCCATTCTCTGCTCATGTTCTGTCTCTCTCTCTCAAAAATAAATAAACATTAAAAAAAATTTAAATGCTACCAATAGAAATTTAATAAGTGAATCTGTGCATTTTAGAAACAAAGGACTCTAGAAACAAAAGACTGGGAACATAGGAACTGAGTGAACAATTTCTTTCTTTGAAGAGTCCTTTATCATTGTTAATTTGGTAAATAAGTAAATAATTAAAGGACAGATTCTATAGGTATGTTACCCTGTGCAATGGACTGTATGATTCAGTTTTGCCTTCATTTTTTTTCTTAAGTTTATTTATTTATTTTGAGAGAGGGAGAGAGAAAGAATCTCAAGCAGGCCCTGTGCTGTTAGCACAGAACCTAGTGCGGGGCTCGAACCGACGAACTGTGAGATCATAACCTGAGCCGAAATCAAGAGCTAGATGTTTAACCAACTGAATCACCCAGGCACTCCCTCATTGGGCTTATGGTTGGATGGAGGCCAGAGCATTGACTCTGTGGAATGCTGTGGTCCAAGTTGTTCCAAGGGCCATGCATGGTGAGAAGTGCTCTGGGGACTTGGAGGATATAAGATCATTTCTGGGGGATACGTAAGTGGTAAGAGGTAGAAGAGAGGTAGGTACCTCTGGGAGCTGAGAGCAAAACACTGACCTCACAGTTCTCTGAAGAAGCCAACTTGTTTACACAAGTTTCTTATATGTACCCTCTGCCTGGAAATATCCCTCGCCCCTGTGGGAGCTGTTCATCTTTCAGGAATCCAGAGTGTTTTCTGAGCCCTCGACCCTGCACGCACTGACTGCTGACTCTGTGTTTCGGTCAACACCGGCACCGGCACATGTCTCCCCTCAGGAATTCCTCCAGGGTAGGAGCCGGTACCCACCCCGCTTAGTGCGATGCTTGACCGAATTAGTAATAATAAATGTTTGGGGGAAGAAAGGTGGATAAAAAAAAAGAAAGAAGAAGAGGAGGGAAGACTCAAAGAAAGGAGAAGAGATCAAGTATAGTAGGAAAGAGGGACGTAATGCTGGAAGAAGAGCTATTTCATGGTTTCCAGGCTGGGTTGACATTTCTTTTTTCAAATCCTGGGCTGTGAGATACGCTGACTCGGAACCGTTTGGGTTCACACTTTGTCCTCTATCTAAACCAGAGCCCTCTGATTTCAGACTTACCGCATGGATACCTGGCCATTAGAAAGTGGTAAACAAAGGTTTCCTTTGTTTTTCCCAGATGGCCTACTTCTTTAAAAATTTTTTTAATGTTTGTTTTTGAGAGAAAAACAGCATGAGCAGGAGAGGGGTGGGGAGAGAGGGAGACACAGGATCCAAAGCAGGCTCTAGGGTCTGAGCTGTCAGCCAAGAGCCCAACACTAGGCTTAAACCCACCAACCTTGAGATCATGACCTGAGCTGAATTCGGATGCTTAACTGACTGAGCTGCCCAGGCGCCCCCAGATAGCTTACTTCTTATCCAAGTGTTGTGATGATGCTAGAGGACTGTGCTTAGAGTTTTCAAGAACTCCCGCCTTGAATGGGATGGCTCTGGCTAGGGGGCACTGACTCTGTAGGCTGTAGCACGGAAGTACCCTTTATTGCTCTAGGGCCAGGATCACCTTCTCCTCTACTGGTTCAGACCTCCGTCAGCATTTATCTAGTGTTTAAGATACCTTTTTAGACCAACATTTATGTAGGGAGTCTAGTTTTAATTCTGACAACTTAAATGGCTTGCTTTAATTGGCTTTTTAACCTATTGCAAAGATTGGTAGACTTGAATAATCATCAAGGAGAAGTTCTGAGCAGGGAAGCATCGTAGTGAGCATGTTGCCAGTTTTAGTTTTAGGTGCAAAGGTCACTCGTAAGGTATCATCTCTAGTTTCAAAGTTTTTTTTTGGTTTGTTTGTTTCCATTCTTAAGAAATGAGGCTAGAGAACTTTTCACAACTACAACTATATTTCCCTTCTACAAAGAGACATTTTCTACATAAAATTGCAATGTGGTATCCAGGATTGGACCTCGGAGCAGAGAAAGGAAATGAATGGAAAACTGATGAAGTCTGAGTGAGGCCTGGAGTTTAGTCAACAGCAGTGTACCAATGTCAGTTTCTTAGTTTGGACTATTGGTCCATGGTTATGATGATGTTAACTTGTAGAAAAACTAGGCAGAGCATATACAGGACGTCTCTCTGCTATCTTTTCAACTTTTCTGTAAATCTAAAACTGTTCCAAATTAAGTTTATTCACAGATATCAACCCCCTCTCTCATTTTAGTCGCAGTGTCATTGTTGGTGCGGGTTACATTGCTGTAGAGATAGCTGGGATTCTTTCCGCTCTGGGTTCAAAGACATCGCTGATGATACGCCATGATAAGGTAAATCCCATCCTCTTCCCTTCCTTTTGCTTGATGTTAAGCTTTTAGAAATCCACATTGAAAATGTTTTCTTATGTTGCCATTATTTCTTATGTTGCCATTAAATACAAGGGTCCAAAGTGTGTAGAGGTTGGTTGGTTTGTTCTGTGTGAAACTGCACAGAAGTTGTTTGAATTGGGCCTCGTGTCCTTACCAGCTGCCAGTTGATAATGATTTTCATTTGCTCAAACTGGCTGGTATTTTTTTCATGAAGTGCTAGATAATATCAGATGCCTTAGTAAGGAAACATACAGGCTTAAATGCAAATATTAGTTAAATTGAACAGACTATCAGGTTAATTTCTTATTCTGGAAATCGGTTTCAGATGGTCAGGAGGTGTAGTGTTAGATTATTAACACTCGGTCAAAAAAAAATTTACTCAATTCTTTGTATTAAAAGAAAACCTACCAAACCTACATGCACAATTATGTTTATGGCAGCATTATTCACAATAGCCAAGAGGTAGAAGCAACCCAAGTGTCTACTGACAGACAAATGAATAAAAAAAATGTATATATCTGTACAATGGAATATTTTTCAACCTTAAAAGGAAGGACATTCTGACACATGCTACAGCATGGATGGACTTTGAGGACATTACGCCAGATAAAATAAGCCAGTCACAAAAAGACACATCTGATACGATTTCACTTATGAGTCATCTAGAGTAGTCAAGCTCAGAGAAACAAAAAGTAGAATGATGGCTGCCAGGGGTTAGGCACAGAAAGAAATGGGGATTGTCTAATGAGGACAGAATTTGTTTTGGGAGAAGAAAAGTTTGGGAGATGGATGGTAGAACAGAGTGAAAATACATAACACTACAGAACTGTATCCATAGAAATGATTACATTGGCAAATTTAATGTTAGGTGTTTTTTACCACAATAAAAAGACAATATTAATGATAGAAGCAGCTTATAGGTCATCCTATTGAAATGTCACTTATAGATGAAATTTAAGGCCAAGTGAGGTTTTGTGACTATTAATCAGCATCATAACTGAGGGTCAACTAAAGTCTTAGAAAGCCCACGTCAGTACAGACGACCCTTGAACAACTTGGGAATTAGGAGTGCGGACAGCTGTGCAGTGGAAAATCCGAGTGTAACTTTTGACTCCCTAAAAACTAATAGCTTCCTGTTAATCTTGACATGAGGCCTTACCAATGAGATAAACAGTCAATTAACATATTTTATAAATCTGTTATGTATATTTTCTTAATGTTTTATTTTTGAGAGAGAGTGCAAGCAGGGGAGGGACAGAGAGAAGGAGTGGACAGAGGATCCAAAGCAGGCTCTGTGATCACAGCAGCAAGCCTAGTGTGGGGCTTGAACTCACGGACTGTGAGATCATGACCTGAACCAAAGTTGGACGCTTAACCGACTGAATCACCCAGGTGCCCCCAAACTTCCCATTTTTACTCTGTCTGGGGTATGTTGCATGTTGATTATCACAAAGAAATCTCCAGGCCGTATCTTGACTCCTTTGCTTAGATAGGAGATTTTGCTAGAGAGATCCTCCCTTAAATCGTATCAGAGTGGAAGGTGCCCTGAAATACTGAAATGGGAAGGAGAATTTTTGGTCCCGAGACATAATTACGGAAAAGAGGAGCAAGTCTGGGAAGAGAAGGACATGGCAAAGATAGTAGAAGCCTGAAGGTTGCCTGTCTGTTTGACTCTAAAACTGGAGTTGGTGAAATCAGACATAATACAGACACTGGTGGTGGTGCAGGAAAATAGATTAAAACTCAACTTACAATATGGCTGTGAATGAAGAGAGAGGATGAAGGATACTGATACTTGGTTCCCAAGTTTGTAACATACCTTTTTTTTTTAAATTTAAATCCAAGTTAGTTAACATACAGTGTAGTAATGGTTTCAGGAATAGGACTTAGTGATTCATCACTTCCATACAACACCCAGTGCTCATCCCAGCACGTGTCCTCCTTAAAGCCCATGCTCCCACCCAGCTCCCCTCCAGCAACCCTCAGTTTGTTTTCTGTATGTAAGAGTCTTTTATGGTTTGTCTCCCTCTCTGTTTTTATATTATTTTTGCTTCCCTTCCCTTATGTTCATCTGTTTTGTTTCTTAAATTCCACATAGGAGTGAGATCATATGATATTTGTCTTTCTCTGCCTGACTTATTTTGCTTAGCATAATATATTCTAGTCCCATCCATGTTGTTGCAAATGGCAAGATTTCATCTTTTTGATCACCGAGTAATACTCCATTATATATATATGCACACATAGACACACCACATCTTCTTTATCCATTCACCTGTTAATGGACATTTGGGCTCTTTCCATACTTTGGCTGTTGTCTGTAGTGTTGCTGTAAATATTGGGGTGCATGTGCCTCTTTGAATCATGTAATATATCTTTAATCAAGTTTTATTCCTTTCCACCACCCATCCCTCTGGTGCCTCTGTTTGTATACAGGTACTTAGAAATTTTGATTCAATTATCAGTTCAAACTGCACTGAAGAGCTGGAGAATTCTGGCATAGAGGTCCTGAAGTACTCACAGGTATGGCCAAGCCCCAGTCACACTTACAGCCCTTGGTCATCTGTGTGTTGTGAATCCCACTTTCTGCTTGCAGCTTCACCTGAGGGTTTTATAAACACAAACTCCTGTGTCTACCCCCATCAGTGGTTCCCTTTCTGAAGTACTACCAATTCTTACCTTTATCATAAGAAGCTGTATTTCTCAGTGTATTAGTGAAGCCAAGGTATAAAAGATTAAAAATCTGGTAGTTGAATTTAGTTAGAACTAAAGCTTCATTTTTTGTGTGTGTTCAGATGCCTTATTGAACATCCTTAATATTCAGGCTTATATTTATTTTTGAGGGAATAGTATTATGGAATCTATTTTTAAAGCTTGAGATTTGCAGATGGATAGAATTACAAAGTACTTTACTTTTTAGGTAATCACTAAACTTCAAAAATTTCCTGAAGCATTAGGCTTGTAAAAGCAACTTCTCCCCATAGCTGCCCGCTCTTGGCAATGGCCCTATCAAGTAAAATAATAAATGTGAACTTACTTTATGAATGTAAAAGTGCTAAGCTGGTAGTGGGGTCAGAACCCCTTGGGATCTTTACTAAACTGTGTGCACCCAGCTCTTCTGACCTGTCACCCTCTCCCCGTTCTGATTAAGAAGATCCAGGAGAATATCACTCATGAGTTGTGAGGAAGTTTCTTAGTGATGCTGCTAACAGTCCGTTTCTTCCCTATGCTGTAGTCGCAAATCACTGTGCTTATATTTGTGTCTTAAATTTTTATCATGATTTTTAAGAGGCACAGTTTAAAATATCTTGTTTTAAAATTTGTTTAAGTATTTATTTTTGAGAAAGGGAGAGTGAGTGCAAGTCCGGGGGAGGTGCAGAGAGAGCGGGGAACAGAGGATCCCAAACAGGCTCTATACTGACAGCAAGAGCTGGATGCCAGACTCGAACTCTTGAACTGTGAGATCATGACCTGAGCTGAAGTCAGATACTTAACCAACTTAGCCACCCAGGGGCTCCTAAAATATTTTGTTTTTCAGCTGAAGCATTAGGGTGTTGACAAGAGCTGACATTTCTGACCATTGGCCAGATATTTGGGCCAACCTAGGAAACATCTTGGCTCCTGTGAATTGTGGTGTTGGTGGCCTTTGGGAAAAAGCGAATGTGTCAGCATTGAGGATCCACGTTTAGGATTCAGTGAGGACTTTTTAAATGTTAAGAGTTCTAGTTTCCTCTCTGCTTTCCTTCTTCTCTCCCTATTCCCATTAACACTTTTTATTTGCCAATAGGTCAAGGAGGTTAAAAAGACTTCCTCAGGCTTGGAACTCTCCATGGTTACTTCAGTTCCTGGTAGAAATCCCACCTTGACCACGATTCCAGATGTTGACTGCCTGCTTTGGGCCATCGGGCGGGACCCAAATTCCAGTGGCCTGAATTTAAACAAAGTGGTAAGCTGACTTGGTCTAACCAAATCATTCTTGAATCTGTTAGCAGTCCTGTGTTCACCCGATGGCCTCCTAAACGTTGGAGGGTTCTGTTAGGTTTGTTTTTTATTTTGTGCATCCAGTTTGTCATCAAATCCCATTGCTTCTTTGAAATGGAAAAAAAAAAATTTTCCCCTTTTAGTGTTGTCACCTTACATCAGGTCTCTGCCCCCTCAAGTCTGGATTGTGCAGCAGTGCCCTGACTAGCCTCTTTCTCACAGATTTCCTTTATACTATGATAGTTGTCTCTTTAAAGCCCTGTAATTATTCCTTATTATCTGCAGCTCTAATCTCAGTCGCTGAGTGTGTCAGTCATCCTGGACATTGTGGGCATTTGGGGATGGATGTGGATGTGAAGCCGATCTATCAGGGTTATAATTAGCATTTTTAGTTGTTTTTTTTCCCATTTATTTATTTATTTAAGTTTATTTATTTAAGAGTGACAGACATACTGTGCATGGAGGAGGGGTGGAGAGGGAGAGAGAAAACCAAGCAGGCTTTGCGCTGCCAGCACAGAGCTCAACGCAGGGTTCAAATCGCAAACTGTGAGATCATGACCTGACCTGAAACCAAGAGTTGGTCACTTAAGCAACTCAGCCACCCAGGTGCCCCTTTCTTAGTTGTATAATACAAATGGAGTCATTACTGTGTGTAGGTCTTTTCAACATGTTACTAACCTACTTTACTTGCCAACTCTTTGAGAGGTGAGGACAAGGAAACCAGGAACAATACAGAGATAATAATCGGTCCGCCAGGCTGGAAACTCCATGGGGTAGGGAGCACATCAGTCTTACTTACCACTATTCACAGTGACCAGGTTAATGCCGCATTTGTACTAGAAGCTCAAGCATTTGTTTTTAGATAAATAGGTGTTTAAACAAGGTCCCATAGCTAGTAGGTGGCAGAGCCCCTATTTGAATCCAAGTCTCTGTCCTTCTGAAGGGTATGCTCTTAACCACTGTGCTACCTACGTCTGCTGTCTCTTTTCCCACGTGGGAGTTTATACACCTGAGATCTGTACAGCCATCTTCTTGGAGCAAAAATTTAACTCGATACAGGGGAAACATTTGGTAAAGAACATATCAGTATGTTTCAGAGAGAATGCCAAACTTACTCAGATTTTCAAAATTAAAATGGTAAGCCATGGGCCACCTGAGTGGCTCAGTCTATAAACATCCAACTCTTTTTTAAAATGTTTTTATTTACTTTTGAGAGAGAGAAAGACAATGTGAGCAGGTGAGGGTCAGAGAGAGAGGGAGACACAGAATCCGAAGACAGGCTCCAGGCTCTGGGCTAGCTGTCTGCACAGAGCCTGATGCAGGGCTTGAACTCAAGAACCGTGAGATCATGACCTGAGCCGAAGTCAGACACTTAACTGACTGAGCCACCCACACGCCCAAGGCATCCAACTTTTAAATTTCAGCTCAGGTCATGATCTCATGGTTTAGGAGTTCGAGCTCCACATTGGGCTCTATGCTGACAGTGCGGACGGAGCCTGCTTGAGTTTCTCTCTCTCTCTGCCTCTCCCCTGCTCACGCTGTGTCTGTCTGTCTGTCTCTCTTTCTCTCTCAAAATAAATAAGCTTAAAAAAAGAATTAAAAAAAATAAACTAATTAAATTAAGTTAGTATGGTAAGCCTCAAAGAAGCCTGCTTTTGATGACTGCTTCAGGCCGTCCCCTCTGAGTTACGAGTTAGTATGCTTCAAGAGGAGCGAGCGCTTCAGTGGAAGGAGTTTTAAAAGCACTGTCTCGAGTCACCTGGGTGGCTCCGCTGGTTTAGTGTGCGACTTCAGCTCAGGTCATGATCTCACAGCTTGTGGGTTTGAGCCTCGTGTCAGGCTCTGTGCTGACAGCTCAGAGCCTAGAGCCTGCTTTGGATTCTGTATCGCCCTCTCTCTCCACCCCTCCCCACTTGCCCTCTGTCTCTCTCTCTCTCTCTCTCTCAAAAATAAATAAACATTTTTTAAAAATTATAAAAAATAAAAGCACTGTCTGCGATGGACTCCACAGGGATAGGAAGCAGCCCATGTGCTAGCTGAGTGTTTCCTGTTCCTGCTTACCTGGCCGGTCAAATTGTATTGCAAAGGCAGGTTCAGTTAAACACCTCCAAACTGGGTAAAATATTTACATTTTAAATTAAGCAGAAGATCTGAACTTGCCAACTTGTTGAGATATTTTTCATCTTGTGGTTGAGTGTTGTGGTTTTTAGAGATTCAGGCTGAAGAGGTGCTTGAGGTGAACTAGATCCAGGGATTGGATCTGCCGGGTTTTTGTCGCGAGGCCAAATATTTACATGATATCCTTTCAATGTTTTAGGGGATTCAAACTGATAGTAAAGGTCACATCATAGTAGATGAATTCCAGAACACCAGCGTAAGAGGTGTCTACGCAGTTGGGGACGTGTGTGGAAAAGCTCTTCTTACTCCAGGTACTGTTTCCTCTTTTCTGGGGTAAGAGAGGCTCTGTGTGTTATATAACACTGTTTATGGAACAGTCCAATCAGCTTAAGCAAAATTAAAATGATGAGTGTCTTTTTAAGTTTATTTTTTATTTTTAAGAGAGAAAAAGTGAACAGTGGAGGGAGAGAGAGAGAATCTGAAGCAGGCTCCACACTCTCAGGCTCACACTCACAAACTGAGACCATGACCTGAGCTGAAATCCAGTCAGACACTTAACTGACTGAGCCCCCCCAGCACCCCAGAATGGGTGGGTGTCTTAATGTTGTCAAAATAATAAGCATGTACTGAAATAGTTTGGTACCTTATGTTTCCTGAATAATATTCATTTTTTCTTAAATGACTTTAAAAGTGCTTAGTGAAGACTGAACTTGTTATAGAGATGATGTGGTCATCCTCTGAAGAATGCTTAAGTTAGGATCTGAGCTGCATGTCGTGACAGTGGAAGGAAGTGGCTTTGGGAAGACATAATTTAGAGAGACATTCTTACATGATTATTTAGTCTTTCTTTTTAAAGGTTTTTATTTTTACATATTTATTTTTTAAGTAGCTTTCATGCCCGACATGGGGCTTGAACTCAGGACCCTGAGATTGAGAGGCGTGTGCTCTACTGACTGAGTCAGCCGGGCACCCTGATTATTTAGCTTTAACATGACCAAAATTGACTCGCCTCCCCTCATCCCGTACCTCAGCCTACTTTCTGAGTTAACTGGCACCACTTTCAGCTCCTCGTCCCACCTTTATAAGCAACATCACTCCATCTGCTTTCGCTTTGTGTGATACCTCATGAGCCTTTCCAAAATGGCCTGGGCTCTTACCTCAGAATGGAGACTTAGCCCTGTCTCACACCCAAAGCCTTTTAGGGCCCTTTTAGGGAGTTCTCTTAAGAAAAGCAAAATAATAAGCAGAGTTTCAAAAGCTTGATAAAATAATCCAGTAGTCAAATATAATATCAAAGTGAACAACATTTCTTCTGTATTCTACTGATACTTTATTTTGGGGGAAAACTTGAAATCAACAAAATTAGTAACTGATGCTTTTACTGAATGCAGCCATTTTCCCCTAAATATAGAAATAAAAACAGAGAACAAACTTAAGTCAGAAGCAAAAATAATTATTTTAAATTTTTTTTAGAGAGAGAGCCTGAGAGGGGTAGAGGGAAAAAGAGAGAGACTCTTAACCAGGTTCCACGCTTAAGTCATGGGGCTTGATCCCATGACCCTGGGATCATGATCTGAGCCAAAATGAAGAGTCAGACGCTCAATCAACAGAGCCCCCAAGGCACTCTAGAAGTGAAAATAATTTTAAAAATAAACTTAAGGGGCTCTTGGGGGCTCAGTTGGCTGAGTGTCCAACTTTGGCTCAGGTCATGATCTCAGTTTGTGAGTTTGAGCCCCATGTCAGTCTATGTGCTGACAGCTCAGAGCCTGGAGCCTGCTTCAGATTCTGTCTCCCTCTCTCTCTGCTCCTCACCTACTCACTCACTCCCTCTCTCTCTCTTTCTCAAAATTAAAAAACACTAAAAATTTTTTTAATTAAAAAACATCTCACTGTGTCAAGTCAGTAACAGTACAACTGGGTATGTAGCTGGCGATTGACTGAGACCATGAACACCAGAACCACATGGGCCCATAGTATGGGCTCATTCACCATCCAGAACTGTGGTCTTTACCCTTGCAAACCAGAGCTCACCCCTAATCCATCAGGACCAGCAAGGGATGAGGAGCCACAGAGGTCCTGATAGAGAGGCTGAAGCTGAGGGGACTTCTAGGGAATTAAAAAAACAAAAACAAACAAAAAAACCCACACCGTACTGTGAAATAAATATGATCATAAAGTAAAACTTTAGTTGCTCAAAACTGATGTAGTTTGCATCATTCATATTGTATCAAAGAGCTAGTATCTTAAGTAGGTGACTGCCAGATGATTGGGAGTTAGTAAATGTGTCCCCCCCCCACCTTTTTTGCCTTAATAGAATATACAGAATTCATATAAGCTGATACTTTTGAGTTGCTAACTAGGGCATTGATAGGCCTTCATATTGAGCTCAGTCTTATCGTGAACACTAGCGTAAAACTTTGTCAGAAGTAGAATGTTAAGTCAGATGAATAAATGGTTAGTAGAATGATTCTGTTGTTTTAAAAGGAGCAATAAACTGAAATGCAGATTTAAAAATATCTTTATAGTTGCCATAGCTGCTGGCCGGAAACTTGCCCATAGACTTTTTGAATGCAAAGAAGATTCCAAACTGGACTATGACAACATCCCCACGGTTGTCTTCAGCCACCCCCCTATTGGCACAGTGGGACTCACGGAAGGTAGGCGTTTACAAATGAAGGTAATTTATCGTCTCTGTCTTCCCCCTGACTTCAGGGGGAGGTTGCTGGCCAAATCTGTCTTCACCCCCTAAGTTACGTTTATACAAAAATATCATGGTTCCCCTTATTTGCGGTTTCAGTTTCCTAGTTTCAGTTATGTGTGCCAACTGCAGTCTGGAAGGAGATGATCCTCCTGACTTCCTGTCAGAACGTCAGTAGTTGCCTAACACTAGGTCTCAACACCTACATCATTCACTTCACTCATCTCTTTACCAGAGGCATTTTATCATCTCCCATCTTCACAGGAGGGGCGAGTGCAGTAGGATAAGGTATTTTGAGAGAGAGCACATTCATACTTTTATTATGGTGTAGTCTAGTTTTATTTTTATTATCAGTTATTAATCGGTTCCTAATGTGTAAGTTAAACTTTATCATAGGTATGTATGAATCCATGGTTTCAGGCATCCACTGGGGATCTTGGAACCATTTTCTCTGTGGATAATAGGACACCACTGTAGTACAAAGGACTCCTGTATACCCAAAACGTTTTTGCTTTACTGTATTTTCTCTCTCTACACACACACACACACACACACACACGGACACACACATACACGCTTCAGTATCTATTTCCTAAGAACAAGGCCTTTCCTTTACATAAGCACAGTACAATTTTCAAATGATAACATTTAAATTGATACAATATTGGGTGGAGGGATAGGCAAAATAGGTAAAGGAGATTAAGAGGTACAGACCTCCAGTTATAAAATAAGTAAGTCACAGAAATGAAAGCACAGCATAGGGAATAGAGTTGTTAATATTATAGTAACCTTGTGCGGTGACAGATGGCGACTACCCTTCATCATGGTGAGCATTTCCTCATGTTTGTCATCGTCGAATCAGTGTGTTGCACACCTGAAACTAACATAGTGTACATCAACCATCCTTAAGTTTACCAAAAAAGGTATTAAAAAAGATAAATTGGTACAATATTATCCAAACTTTAGCTCTTATATTTTGCCAGTAATCTCAAATAATGTCATTTTTTTTTCTTTTTAGATTTTTTTTTTAAAGTAATCTCTCTACACCCAGGGTGGGGCTAGAACACCCAAGCCTGAGGTCAAGAGTCCCACGCTTCACCAGCTGAGCCAGCCAAATGTCCCTCAAAAATGTCATTTTTAACGTTTTATTCCCCCCAAGGCCAGGATTCAGACCAGGATGATGCATTGTATTTAGTTTTCATACCTCTTTGGCCTCCTTTAATCAAGAGATAAAATTCTTTCACCTTTCTTTTGTCTTTTATGACATCGACATCTGTTATAGAATGTCCCTTCTAGTTTTCAATATCTCCTCGTGATTTGGTTCAGGTTATATATTTCTGGCCATCTGTCTCTCAGTAGCTCAGTGGAATTGCTCAGGTTTTTGACAGATGCTTTCTTCCCCCCTCTTTGTATTATAGATCAGGCCATTCATAAATATGGAAAAGAAAATGTGAAGACCTATTCAACCACCTTTACCCCAATGTATCATGCAGTTACTAGAAGGAAAACAAAATGTGTGATGAAAATGGTTTGTGCCACCAAAGAAGAGAAGGTATGGGGAAAATGCAATAAGTTTAAGAATGTCTTCAAGCCTGGCAGGGACGGGGGATATTCTGGTGGGGTGGGAAGTAGGGAGACCGCAGAAGGAGTTAAGCCTTCTCTGACTCACCTGGTGCAATCCCACTTTTATCTGCCTGCATATCCTGGGTTCTTTGTAATATTTAGAAGGAAGGAGCCACTGCTTTTTTTTTTTTTTAAATGTTTATTTATTTTTGAGAGAGAGAGACTGACAGCTGGAGGCGGGCAGAGAGAGGGAGGGAGACAGAATGCAAAGCAGGCTCCATGCTGTTAGCACAAAGCCTGACATGAGGCTCGAACCCACGAACTGTGAGATCATGATCTGAGCCGAAGTCAGGCACTCAACTGACTGAGCCACCTAGTGCCCCAGGATTCACTGCTTTTAAAACATAAGAGGGAAAGGTTGAACACCACAGAAAGCCCACTGTCATTGACCTGTAGGCTAGGATAGATAGGTACCTCAGAAATACTGGCAAATGTAAGATAAATTTATATTTTCCAAGTTTATTTTTATTTATTTTGAGAAAGATACAGAGAGCAAGCCAGGGAGGGGCAGAGAGAGAAGGAGACAGAATTCCAAGCAGGCTCCTGCTGTCAACACAGAGCCAGATGTGGGGCTCAGACCCCCAAACCATGAGATCATGACCTGAGCCAGAATCAAGTGTCAGACACTTAAGTGACTGAGCCTCCCAGGAGCCCCTATTCATGATTTATTTTTAAACACAATATTTGTGTGCCTAAATTTTATACATTCTAACTTCACTAAGAATATTTGCTGGAGGTGAACATTAATATAGTTTTAAAATTATTGACAAACCAAACTGGAAAATGGAGTATGAGACAAATGTCTCTTAATGGTCCTTCATAGAGTCATCCAGTAGATATGGACTGAGTGTTTCCTGGGGGCCATCTTTGTGCCTTGTCCTGTGGAGAGAGTGGGAAGCAAATATAGGCAGGTCCCCTCTGTCTAGAGATTAAAATCTGGAGGGAAGATGGACTGCAATTTTTCTAGTCCCCAGATACATAAAACATTGTAGTTGTGGGAGAGTCATGATGGGCATATATGGAGAGATCACGTGATAGGTAATTTAACTTGGTCAGGGAGGCAAGTGTAGCTAGTGGGCTTTCACTTTTAAAAGATGGGAGGACAATTTGACAATAAACTATTTAATAAAATAACAATTTAAAAAAAGGTGGGAGGAGGGGCGCCTGGGTGGCTCAGTCGGTTAAGCATTTGGCTTTGGCTCAGGTCATGATCTCACAGTTTGTGGGTTCAAGCCCCGTGTCGGGCTCTCTGCTGGCAGCTGGCTCAGAGCCTGGAGCCTGCTTCAGATTCTGTATCTCCCTCTCTCTCTGGCCCTCCCTTGTTCATGCTGTCTCTGTCTCTCAAAAATAAATAAAAAACATTAAAAAAAAATTTAAAAAGATGGGAGGAAAAATTGTCCAGACAGAGGGAACAACTTGTGCAATAGAGAGGGCATGGTGAGTACTCCGGACAGAAGGGAAGCTGGTGGGGCCAGAGTGAGGACAGATTGAGGGAGGGCTGTGTGGGGTGGGCTGGGGAGGGAAGTTGAGGCAGGACTCCATAGCACTAGGCAGGCTCTCTTATGCCATACCCAAATAAGATAGTCAAGGTTTTTAGAGGTTTTAAAATGTCATGTATCTCTCATGACTAATAAAAAATTTATTAGTATCCCTAATAAAAACTTACATTAAGAATTTTGCTTTGGGGGGCACCTGGGTGGCTCAATCAATTAAGTGTCCAACTTTGGCTCAGGTCATGATCCTGTGGGTTCAAGCCCCATGTCAGGCTCTATGCTGACAGCTCAGAGCCTGGAGCCTACTTCAGATTCTGTGTCTCCTTTTCTCTTTGCACCCCCCCAAAGATAAACATTAAAAAAATTTTTTTTAATTTTTAAACATTTATTTATTTTTGCAAGAGACAGAGACAGAGTACAAGTGGAAGAGGTCAGGGACAGAGAGAGACACAGAAACCAAAGCAGGCTCCAGACTCGGAGCTGTCAGCACAGAGCCTGACAGGGGGCTCAAACCCACGAACCGTGAGATCATGACCTGAGCTGAAGTTGGACGCTTAACTGACTGAGCCACCCTGGCGCCTCCCCCCCAATTTTTTTTCCTAAAGAAATTGTTCTTTTTTTCCCCCCAGGTGGTTGGGATCCATATGCAAGGAATCGGATGTGATGAAATGCTGCAGGGTTTTGCTGTTGCAGTGAAAATGGGAGCAACAAAAGCTGACTTTGACAACACGGTTGCCATTCACCCTACCTCTTCAGAAGAACTGGTCACACTTCGTTGAGGACCCAGGGACTCGAATGGCTGGCAGCTGGACCAGCAGACTTTCTGAACAATGAACCAAACAGTCATGTTTACTTACTGTTCCCATATTATGTGTTTCTTAATTGTAATCAGGATATACTAGTAGTGGAAGTTTTTAGTGAATAGTAGAAATTATTTATGTAATGAGAAATCTGTTTTGTTATCCAGGCTTTCCATTTGATTTGCATCCCTCAATAATCGATGTTTTAAAACTTTTTTGTTTTATTAACAGCTCTCTGCTAGCTGGATTTTTGTTTTGTTTTGTTTTGTTTTTGTCTCAGCCTCATCCCGGGTATAAAAGTGTATGAAGTACAGATTAAGGTACTTGAATGAATATATCTCGCTAATTTTTATAGATGAACCTGACAGCAGCTGTTCACATTTAGATAATGCAAGTGCCCAGGTCATTTTAACTTTTATTTTTGTAAGTAGGCTTCACGCCTAGCGTGGAGCCCAGCGTGGGGCTTGAACTCATGACCATGACCCTGAGATCAAGATCTGAGCTGAGATCAACAGTCGGATGCTTAACTGACTGAAGCAGCCAGGCGTCCCTTGAGCTTTTTTTTTTTTTTCCAAAGCCAGTCCTGAACTCTGCACAGCGCAAAGCTGCTTCAAAGGTGTGGCCTTTCTGTAAAAGCATATAAACATGAGGGGACTGCCTCCCCTGTTTTATTCCTTTTGTTTTAAATGATTAAAAATGTGTTCCTTTTATGAGGCGAAGTACCTCAAACTTGGGAAAGGTTTACCCAAAGGAGGGACATTTTAGAAGTAATTTCTACTTTCAGAAGGTGAGGATTTCAGATACATCAGAGTCCCTTTCTCTGCTAAGAGTTCAGAGTTCAATGAATGACTTCAATTTTTTTACGTGTTCTTGTAATATGTTTTCTGAAAACTATTTCCAAAAATCTGAAAATAAAATCACAGCCTTTTCTTCTTATGAAATGTGTTACTATAGAATTTATAGGTAACCATTCAGTTTTTAAAACATTTCACATTGGATCTTTATTACATGCTAATCGTGAGCTGCCTTAAGTAGGTTTAAGGCCTTCTGCGGGAAAAAGGATTTTTATAGATTAAGAGTAGAGGTATAAAAGAAACATTTAGCAAAAGTAATGCTTGAGTTGGAAGAACAGTCTAGAAATCAGTTAGGTTTTTAGCAATTTTATTTCCATTAGCTTTTACCACCTATGTAAGTTAATTAAATTTTTCCATGGTTTTCATTAGTGACATAGTGCTAGTGACTCCTCACATTAAGCTTTTACTGAATGTCTTTCTGGGTTTCTGCCCTGAATTATTAAGTAGGTCTAATGTCAATAGAAGAAAAATACTACATTAGTAACTAGGTTAACTGTTGAGGTAAGAAAATGGGGTCTAAAGACCCAGACTGACATAACCACTCCCCATGTCTTTTCCCACAGCTTAAAGGGTAATGGGCCAAGGTTCTGGGCTCTGCTGACCTGGTTTGTTTCTTATTCTGCATAGGGGCCAGACTTTGGGTGTTTCTTTGTAAGGAACAGGGGAGATCCTAGTAGTTACATCCACTCTGACACCATGTTTTGTTTTTGTTTTTGTTTTTTTATTAAAAAATTTTTTTTATATCTTTTATTTATTTTTGAGAGACAGAGACAGCGCGAGCAGGGGAGGGTCAGAGAGAGAGAGGGAGGCACAGAATCCGAAGCAAGCTCCAGGCCCTGAGCCAGCTGTCAGCACAGAGCCTGACGCGGGGCTCGAACCCATGAACTGTGAGATCATGACCTGAGCCAAAGTCGGATGCTCAACCAACTGAGCCACCCAGGCGCCCCGCAAGAGGTTTTTTTTAAATGTTTATTTTTGAGAGAGACAAAGACAATGTGAGCAGGATAGGGGCAGAGAGAGAGAGGGAGACACAGAATCTGAAGCAGTCTCCAGGCTCCAAGCTGTTAGCCCAGAGCCCAATGCGGGGCTCGAACTCACGAATCATAAGATTATGACCTGAGCTGAAGTCAGTTGCTTAACCAACTAAGCCATCCAGATGCCCCTCAGCAAGAGTTGTAACAGAGAGCCCATTATAAGACATGGACTTCCTTTGGGTAACTTTGGGGAAAGTATCAGGAAGCAGAGGTTGATTCTGGACTGTATTGTCAGAAAGCAGGGGGCAATCTTCTGATTTGATATTACAATGCATGATTGTAGGGAGGTAGCTCCACACATACACACATACACCAATTACTAGTAATTGGTAAAGAAGTAGCAACAACTAATTCAGCAAGAGGGGCATGTGTGGTATTTTGTGTTGCATAGTGATCTTGATTAAAGTCAGTGTTCTGTGAAATTTTACGTTCAACAAGGGAAAGATGTGATTTAGATGAGAGCGTCAGATTTGTTCCCAGACATCATAGATTAGATAGATCTATAGAAATCTCTGTTATGATAGAGACCAGAGAAAGGGGAAGTAGAGTTAAGGGAACATTGAGACAGGTTTAACATTCTATAAATATTTGCTAGGTCCTAAAGCAGATAGAAGCTTTGGGTCAGGAAAAGAAGCAGAGACCTTGTGCTCAAAACCAGAACCTCAAGACTCCAGGAGAGGTGGCGAGGAAGGGGAAGGGGCACAAAGTGCTTTGAAGCCTAAAGATTCTGCGCCTTTGGCCTTTGTTCTCTGACTCAGTGATAGGCCATCTGCTGCCAAGGTCCACTTAATGTATATACATTAAAAGTGTACACATCCTCTTTGTTGTCCTCAAACATGGGCTTTCTTCCTAGATGTAGCCCTATCCATTCACCAAATTGCCTGTTATGGGGAGGGAAAGCTGATAAGTGAATAGTGAAGTCAGAGCTGTGATAGGGGAAGCACCTGGAGCTATGGAGCAAACCAAGGGCACGAGCAACCCACACTGAGGGGTCCAAGGAAGTTTTGGACTTGAGGACTTTTGTCTCTGCATCATAAATTTCTCTTTATTAGATCAGAACCATTAACATACACAATTTGGATACCTTAGCTCCCATTGAACCCAAAGCTTTCCTTGACCTTGTAATCCTCTCTTGCTTTATTGTTTTGCATCTATTTCTAGCAAAAGCTTAAAAGAATTGTCTAGACATTCTGTCTTCCTCAATTCTCAGGCATTCATCCATATTATGGAAACTGCCCTAGTTATGGTCTTTAATGACTACATGATATGAAATGATGATATGAAATGGTTAATTCTCCTTTTAATTCTTAAGCTTCATCTTGTATGACCTCTCACCAGTATTTGACATTTTGTCAACCTTTTTTCTTGAAATTTCTTCACTTGGTTTCTGGGATAACCCCCTCCCTCTTGGTTCTCTTTTTCCTTCACTGATACCTTCTTCTGAGTGTCCTTGGTGGTCTTACTTTGAGTGTCCTAAAGCTCATTCCTTGGCCTTCTTTTCTTCTGTCTCTGCATTTGCTTGGTAGACTACCTGATCAAGTTCCACAGCTTTAAATACTATCTCTAGGCTGACTCCTACAGCCAACTCCTTACCCCACAACTCCACCTAGATATCTGATAGGTATTGTCAGATTAATGTGGCCAAACAAAAACAATTTCCTCCTCCAAACTTGCTTCTTTCCCAGTGCAGCCCATCTCATTGAATGGATCACAATTCATTCAGTTACTCAAAGCCAAGATTTGCAGTCATTGACTTCACTCCTTAAGTGCAAGTCCTTATAATGGCTTGCAAGGCTTTATAAGATTTGCTCTGCTCCACACTGGCTTCCTCTCAGTTCCTCAAAAAAAGCATCAGTTTGTTCTACCTAAAAAAACTCTCCTCACCCCCCCACCTCTCCATGGTTCACCTTTCCTCTTCAGTTCTCTGCTCAGTTCTCACATTATCAGAGGTGCTTTCTCTGATTCTGTCAATCCCTATGCTCTGCTCCTTTCATAGTCTTCATACTGCTATCCAGCATTATGTCATGTTTTTAAAATATATGAATATATAAGCTAACAAACGTATAAATTATGCATTTATATTTGCATACATTATATATATAAATACACATTTTATATCTACATATAGATACAGGTATATAGATATATTTTCTATTTGTGAGTGTGTGTGTGTCTATCTTCCCTGCTAAAATAGCTCCACTAGGATAGGAACTTTGTTTTGTTCATCTGTGTGTCCAAATAGCGCTAGGGTAGACCCTAGATCATGGCGTTTGTTGAGCGGGGAGACTATGGTGTGAGGTGAAGGGCATGATGATTGGAGAACTGCATCAAAGCGATTGGAGATGATACTGGAAAGCAGGTCAGGTTGCATGTAGGTGCTTCAGAGGAGACAGGACTTTCTAATAGATATATATGTATGTCTGGGCAAAATATTATTTTTAAGAGTTATCTGGAGAGATTGATGGTTCAACACCCAGCCTTGTGGCAAATGTGTTTGAAGGAGACTAGCCTGAATCTCAGATGAAGAGGAAGGGACTGGATGAAAAGGGGGCCATAGGGATCTGTGGATGGGATGGGACTTTTAGGTAGGGCTGAGCATCCTAGTAGATAAGAAGCTCCTTACCAAAGGCAGAGGTGAAAGGGGTTAGTCAGGACTCAGAGATCAAGTTAAAGTACTCAAAAGGGATTAGACTAGATCCAACAAATTGCTTCAAAAGGAGTGAATTCATTTTTTTTAACATTTATTTTTTGAGAGAGAGAGACGGAGTGTGAGTGGGGGAGTGTTAGAGAGAGAGGAAGACACAGAATCAGAAACAGGTTCCAGGCTCTGAGCTGTCAGCACAGACCCTGACGTGGGGCTAGAACCCATGAACCGTGAGATCATAACCTGAGCTGAAGTTGGCTGCTTAACCAAATGAGCCACCCAGGAGCTCCAAGGAGGAGCAAATTCAAAGGATGAGAATGAGTCCAGGAATCCACCTTGTCAAAAACATAAGGTAAAGGGTGGCATTGGATGGATCTGATGGATACACTATCTGTATATGTCCTTATCAAGAAGACAATAAGGACGCTGCTAGGCAGGGGGTTATTAGGATAGCTGACTATGTCAGAGAAGTCCGGTGTTGAAAGTAGAGACTAACTATAGATGTGTCAGAATACCAGTTGACTACTTACGAAGAATCTTGATGAAGTCAGTAGGACACGGTTGGTACTTAGCTTCATAGCTTTATAGGAGCAAAAGCTAAAAAGTGTCAGTGAACTCACACTTTACCAGGCTGGGGAGGAATCCAATGGCTTTCAACCTCCAAGTTTATTCCTCACTCATGCTACATGTTTATTAGGGATGGGCCACACTTCATATCATCTTCATTCCAGGATCAGGTTGACAAAGTGCCCCAATCTGGAACATGGCAGTGTCTTATGGCAGAGCAAAAGCAAGGCAGTGTTTTTAAAGTTAGGTCTTAAAATCACCTTGGATGTCACACGTCATTCTGTTCACCTTCCATTTAGCCAAAGCAAGTCACATGCCACTCTTGTGTTCAGGAAGAGGAGGTGAATAATTATGAAAAATTATACAATCTACCACAGATGCCACTGGGAGAGGCAAATTGGTGACCTTTGAAAAGAGTTTAACTGGAGACCTGGATTCTAGTAATAATAATAATGGCTAGAATTTACTGACTACTTGCTATAGTTCACATACAGTGGTGAGTGCTTTATATTTAGTATTTCATTTTAATTATCCTTATGGGCTCCTCCTAAATTTGTATGTTGAAACCTAACCCCCAATGGGATGTTATTAGGAGGTGTGGCCTTTGGGAGGTAATTAGGTCAAGAGGGTGGAGCGCTCATGATTGGATTAGTGCTTTATAAGAAGAGACAGGAGAGAGCTTGTTTGCTTCCTTCCTTTCTGTCTCTCTCTCTCACACCCCCACCCCCCACCCCCACCATGTGAGGACACTGCAAGGAGGCAGCCATCAAACCATGAAGGAGGCTCTCACCAGATACCAAATCTGCTGGTAACTTGATCTTGGACTTGGAGAACAGAACTTGGAGAAATAAATGTTTTGTTTAAGCCAGTCAACCCAGTCTATGGTAATTTGTTATAGCTGCCCAAACTAAGACAATCCCTTCCATTACAAATGAGGATTAGATGGGGGAGAGGGGAAGGGGAGTGATGGGCATGGAGAAGGGCACTTGTTGGGATGCACACTGGGTGTTCTATGAAAACCAACTTGACAATAAACTATAAAAGAAAAAAAATAAATATAAAAAGACATAAAAAGAAAAAAACAAATGACGGGCTCCTGGGTGGCTCAGTTGGCTGAGCGGCCGACTTCATCCCAGGTCATGATCTCATGGTTCATGGGTTTGAGCCCCGTGTCAGGCTCTGTGCTGACAGCTCAGAGCCTGGAGCCTGCTTCAGATTCTGTGTCTCCCTCTCTCTCTGACCCTCCCTCGCTCATACTCTGTGTCTCTCTTTCTCAAAAATAAATATTAAAAAAAATTTTTTTAAACAAACAAAAAAGAACAACAAATGAGGATTACAGAGATCAAGCACGGGCTCAAGATCATAGGACTAGTAAATGAGGGCACAGATTCAGGCCAGTTCTCTCCGGCTCTGGGGCCAGTATTTTAACCCCTGCAGAGTAAAAGTTACTAGATGGAGGTAACAGCAAATGCTTTCTTTTTGGAGAAATTTTGTGAGAGTGAAGAATGGAGGGTAGCGTATTATGCTACCACAAAATATGCCCCTTTGGCATAAAGATTATTTTGAACTTAGATAATTGAGAAGCAGATATTAGAAAGCTTTTTACCCTCCCTTCTATTTGCCTAAAAGTAGGACATAAATTATAAAGGTGCTCTCAAAAAAAAAAAAAAAGTGTTCTCCCTATTCTCTACCAGGAAGGATAAATTTAGTCACTGGAGACTTTATTTTTGTAAGGACTTTATTTCTTAAATATTTAATTTTGAGAGAGAGAGAGCGTGAGAGAGAGAGAGAGCGTGCGCAGGGGAGGGACAGAGAGAGAGGGGGACAGAGAATCCAAAACGGACTCTGTGCTGACAGCAGAGAGCCTGATGTGGAGTTTGAACTCAAAACCATGAGACCACAACCTGAACCAAAGTTGGATGCTTAACCAACTGAGCCACCCAGGTGCCCCAAGGTTTTCATTTTTAAGTAATCTCTATACACAATGTGGGGCTCTAAACTACAACCCTGAACTCAAGAGATACATGCTCTACTGACTGAGCCAGCCAGTTCTTTTGTTCTTGTTCTTTTGCTAAGAGGCTAAATAAGTTCAAGTTCTATCCATCCCTTTGAGTTACTCATCTCCAGGTACACCCATGTGCATGTGTGATGCTCACTAAGAAACTTGTCTTTCTTTTGTTAATTTGTTAATTTATCTTTTATTAGTCTAATTATAGGGCCCCAGCTGGAAAACTTACAATGGGGTTGGGGAAGAAAGACTTTTCCTCCTTTATGGGATGAATGCTTCAGAAGGAAGCAGGGACCTGGGAAGATATTTACAGGATTGGGTAGGCTAAGAAGGCTGGGGAGAAGGCTCTAAGGGAGCAGAAACGGTTACGACTAGGGAGATCCAGGACAGGTGATGAGCAAAAAATACTTACTTTAGCTCTTGATTTGTGTGGATATGAGCTAATTTGTTTTGAGCTAAATTTGCTATTTTGGGAATTTAGGTATCTATTTCATTTGTTGAGATAGATTAACAGGTGAAAGGAATTGAAAGTCAATTATTATTTCATGGTAGAATGAAGTAAACGTATTTGTCTGGTACCAGTTTTCCTCTTCCAAGAAATTACTCTTCCAATTTCCTCTTCCAAGCAAATTATTTCAAAATAATTTGAAAAATTAAGTTGTAAAATTAAACTACTACATAAAAAAGAATAAAGTTCTGATACATGCTACAACATGATGTTCCTTGAAAACATTATATTAAGTGAAATAAGTCAGACAGTAAAAGACAAATTTTTTTGGTATATTTTTTACTTACATAAGATATCTAGAATTAGGGCAAATTAATAGAGATGGAATGTAGATTAGGAATTACCCGGAGCTGGAGGGAGGAGGGAATGGCAAGTTATTGCTTAATGAGTATAGAGTTTCTGTTTGGGTGATGAAAAATTTTGGACAGGGATGATGGTTGTGAATGTAGTTAATGCCACCAAATTATATACTTTAAAATGGTTGAGGAGTGCCTGGGTGGTTCAGTCAGGAGTGTCCAACTCTTGATTTCAGCTCAGGTCATGATCACAGGGTTGTGGGGTTGAGCCCTGCATTGGACTCCATTTCATGCTGTTTAAGATTCTCTCTTTTTCTCCCTCTGCCCCCACCCCAATTGCACACTCTCGCTAAAAGAAAATAATTAATAATTTAAAAAATAAAATAGGGGCTCCTGGGTGAGTCAGTTGGTTAAGCATCTGGCTTCAGCTCAGGTCATGATCTCGTGTTTCTTCAGTTCAAGCTCCATGTTGGACTCTATGCTGATAGCTCAGAGCTTGAGGCCTGCTTCAAATTCTGTGCCCCTCTTTCTCTCTCTCTCTCTCTCTCTCTCTCTCCCTCTCTCTGTCCCTCCCCAACTCACGCTCTGTCTCTCTCTCAAAAATAAATAAACATTAAAAAATTTAAAAAGGCACCTGGGTGGCCTGGGTGGCTCAGTCAGTTAAACATCCGACTTCTGCTCAGGTCATGACTCACAGTTTGTGAGT
Source organism: Helogale parvula (assembly GCA_004023845.1). Taxonomy (NCBI): domain Eukaryota; kingdom Metazoa; phylum Chordata; class Mammalia; order Carnivora; family Herpestidae; genus Helogale; species Helogale parvula. The sequence continues at coordinate 109,026 of PJEM01005967.1, forward strand.
TCGAGCCCCACATCAGGCTCTGTGCTGACAGCTCAGAGTCTGGAGCCTGCTTCAGATTCTGTCTCCCTCTCTCTCTCTGCTCCTCCCTGACTTGTGCTCTCTCTATTTCTGTCAAAAATAAATAAACATTAAATTTTTTTAAAATTAAAAATAAATCAATAAATAAAATAGTTGAAATGGCAAATTTTATGTTATATATCACAATTAAATAAAAAGTAAAAACAATTAATCCACTATATTGGAATCCTGTGGTTATACCGAGTTGGAGTAGTAGGTTAGGACAGAAGAGTGTTTCTTTTTCTTTTTTTTTTTTTTTTAATGTTTATTTATTTTTGAGAGGCAGAGAGACAGAGCATGAGCAGTGGGCAGAGGGAGAGGGAGACACAGAATCAGAAGCAGGCTCCAGGCTCTGAACTGTCAGCACAGAGCCCGACGCGGGGCTCAAACTCACAAACCGTAAGATCATGATCTTGTTATACATAAGCTTAGCTTCAGTCCTTCCATCTTGACCCAGAGTTTACCTTCTGATCTACACTTGGAGGGCTACATAACTGTTCTTAGGTGCAAAACAAACAAACAAGAGGTCAAGGGTTAATGTCCTGTGCTACTGGTTGTTTATGAAACAGTTTGTATACTTTGTCATTGAGATAATGGCTATTCCCTTGAAACTCCCCTACAACCCCACACCAGTGCCTTCAAAATAACAAACGTTGTCCTACATACCAGGATAAGGGGTGCTCTCTTTATCACTTTGTAGCCTTTTTTTTTTTTTTTTTTACAATAATGCTCAATTCTGCTTCTGTCCTGCCCGCTTGCCTGCTTGCTGATTATAAAAAGCCCTGGGTCCTTGGGCTTGGGAATGCACATTTAGAGAGTTCTGTATTAACTCTGTGCGGTCACGGCCGGTAATAGACTCCCTTAATTCGGCGTCAGTGGTCTCAGTTGGTCTCTGTGTCTCTCTGCATAACAACCAGAGCTGAAGTTGCCCGCTTAACTGACTGAGCCACCGGGGTGCCCCATAAAGTGTTTCATAAAATATGCAGATTATATTTCTCTGATGGGATACCTGGGTTGCTCAGTTGTTTGAGTGTCTGACTTTGGCTCAGGTCATGACCTCATGGTTTTTGAGTTCAGGCTCCATGTTGTGCTTTGCACTGACAGCACAGAGCCTGCTTAGGATTCTCTCTCTACTTCTTTCTCTGTCTCTCCCCCACATGCTCTCTCTCTCTCAAAAGTAAACATTAAAAAAAAAGTAAAGAAGTCACCATACTTCCCACCAAAGAGTATGCAGGGTATTATAATCATTCATGAGATAAGACATGAATTGCTATTAGTGGTTTGGATCATTCTTCATATAATTTAACACTAGACCTGGAATTACTGAGGCTGCCAATATGTAGGTGGTCTGAATTATTATAAAGACTTATTTAAACATCAATAGTGGTGGGGAGTCTGGGTGGCTCAGTTGGTTGAACGTCCAACTTTGGCTCAGGTCATGATCTCAGGGTTTGTGGGTTTGAGCCCCGCATCGGGCTCGGTGCTGATAGCTCAGAGCGTGGAGCCTGCTTCAGATTCTGTATCTCCCTTTCTCTCTTCCCCTCCCCGGCTCACACTCTGTCTTTCTCTGTCTCTCAAAAATAAGTAAACATTAAAGAAATTTTTTTTTAATGTTTAAACATCAAAGATGGAGACTTCAAGTATATTACATAAATAGCCATGTCTCTCACCTCAGAGCGGGATACTTTTCCTCTGTCATCATGAAGCCCTGGCTAGAGGCTGCCTCAGGAGCAATCCAGGTGGTGTCTATATGGTACAGTAAGGATGAGAAGGCAGAATAAAAATCTGTTTATCTCCAAATCTTGAATTCTCTGAAAACAAGCTAATTTGGGTTGATGCTATTTGGAAATGGTTAAGTTGATCATTGTCATGGTTACTATTACCAGCAAACAATCAGAATCCTTTTTTAGTTCATTTGTAGTGTGGTATCCACGTGGAAGCACTTCTAACACTAAAACAGCCTAATTATGGCCCAAGTAGGGAGCCCATTCTTGTCTTCATTTGAGGAGTACCGTTAGAGTATACTGTATCAGCCACAGGTGCCTTGAATGAATGCAGTCACTGCTTTCAGTATGTTACGACCTAGTCACAGGCAACAGGCGGTATAGACAGGAGTTACACCACTGGTTGACCAGATTTGACACTTATATATATTAACCATTTGCTGGGGTATGTATGGTAACGTTTCAAGTTGGGCAATGATAATAACAAGGTAAGATTTGGGTGAAGAAGGGGCAAATTGAGATTTGAGGGTTTGGATTATAAATAACATATTCTAACACTGGCAAGCTTACCTGTCCAGTATCTGTCCCAATTGGGCATTTTGTTACAGTAATTAAACAGGAGGCTATTAGACTGAAGAAGTTCTAAATGCCTTGGTAACCTACGTAAACAAACTGAAAAGCCCGAGTCAAGGCAACTGAATCTGAGAAAACGGAATTTAGTAACTACAATCACAAACAACTAAGTAGTCTTTCTCAAATAAAGCAATTGCTTATTCAAATACTTCTTTTGATTTGCTTCTGAACCTTCTCTATTAAATCTCCTTTCCCCTAGCTCCTGTAAGTGGAACACTCCTAACCATTTTGTTTGAGGCTACCTGATTTGAATCCTGTTTGTTCAAATAAACTCTTCAAAAATTGAACATATCTTATCTTCTAGCAGTTCATTGAGTGCTTTCTGTGTGGTAGATCTAGTTCTGTAAAAGCATGATTCTTCAATTGTTAAACTCATACTTCTCAGGCTACTAGAAAGTGAGCAGGTGTCCAAGTTTTATTTAACACAGTTGAAAATAAATGAAGGCCACTCAAATAAGGATGACTACAGAGTGTGCTATCTATATAGCAATGGATTCAGCCATCATCTCTTGTGTTTGGTAGAGATTCAAAGGCCGTCAGGAGCTTTATAATGAAAAAAAGAGGGGGATGCTTCTGGTAGATTCTGATTAAAGGTTGTTGGCAGGAGAAGCTGGAGGTGAAGCCACTATAAATGGGGTCATCAGTATGATTGGTTTGGGGAGCATATCTATCTGTTTTTCTCTACTTGGTCCTGATGCACACGAGCAACTGTGTGTGTGTGTGTGTTGGGTGGAGGTGTCTTAAAATAGGGAAGTTGGCTCCCTTTGAACAAATCTTGACCATCTTGAGCTGATTGCTGCAGAGGTTGTAGCTTGGTTTCTTATGTGGGTCTGAGTTTTATTATTACATATGGTCTAGTCATTGTCCTATTTGTATATTAAGTCTCTCACTCATTAAAAAAAGCCAGAAAAATGATGGAACTGATTCCATGAGGATATGAGAAACAGGAATCTATATAATAATGGGGAAAGGAATGATGAAATAAAAATTAATAAATGGATACAAAACTGGCTTATGTTTCTCAAGACAATGTAATTTTAACTTTTGGGATAATTTTTTTAAGTTGATGCCTGCTCCTTCTCCCTATTCCTCGTCATCAGTTTTTTTTTTTAAACCAATCTCTGACTTCACTATGTTGCACTATTCTAGCAAAGTTACATTTCTTGAGGGTGTCAGGTGAATATCAAGTGGGTTTATTAGAAAATCCTCTAGGATGACACTAATTTCAAAAAGCCACACACAAATCACCTTTTGGCTTTATTTTCAAGTTTTGAAAAAAAATTATGTTTTATGTCATTTAATCTTCACAACAGTCCAATGCAAGTACCCCATTAGGTATTACAATTATCATTCCCATTTCTCAGATGAGAAAACCGAGGCGCAGGTTAAGTATTTGACTAACCAGTACTAAGTAATTAAACACGGGATATAGAATAGTTGAGCACTGGCTTTGAAGCCACTTTAGATTATAAGAGTGGAATGGCAGCCACAGGAAATTTTTGACACACTCAAATACAGGAGAGTGAAAGGCCACAGAAATTTGACATACTCTAATACATTGCTGGCTGTAGGCAACACCAATTATCTTTTTCTTGGCTTTATTCCTACCTCTTGAAGTTGCTTCCGAATTCGAAATCCTTTTCCGGGGGTGTTCACAGGTGTGGGGGTTGGGAGTTTATAAGCTGAGCTCCACGTCTGTATTTGCTTTTTTGCTAGCTAGTTGTGCTGTGTTGAGCAAGTCATTTAGCTTCACTGGGCCTGTCGTTTCCTCCCTTGTAAGACAGCTGGAACTGGTGACTTAGGTGCTGGTCACTAGCATTTGATGAAAAGTACAAATCACCTGGTAGATACTCAGTAACTTGAAAGATCTTATCGCCACTTGGGTTAAACAGATTTCGGGCCACGTTGGAGGAGCATCTGGTAGCTTTAAACTTCTGCAAAGAAAAGATTTTTTTCCTGTAGCAACGGCTACCCTCACGCCACGGAAGTCTCTTGCCCCGCCCCGCCCCCCTACCCCCACACTTGTGAAATACAGGACTCCCCAGCCGGCGGAGTCCCCTCCCGCGGTACTCCTGTCGGGGCACGTGACGACGCACGCGCGTTCCCGGCGGCGGGGGCGCCGCGGTGCCTGCCGGGACTGAGCTCCTAGTAGCCTGATCAGGAAGTGGCGGGCGGAGCCCGGGGCCAAGTCGCGCCGCCTTAGTAGCAGCCGCCGCCGCCGCCGCCGCCGCCGCCAGTGCGGAGACCCCGGCCTGGCGGGGCTGCGCTGGGCGTGCGTGCGGGCAGGCGGGGGCGCTGACGAGGAGCAGGAAGCGGTGGCCACGCGGGCGTGGGCGGCTGGTCGAGGTGGGGGCGCTGGGAGGCGGCGGCCGGTCGCGTGGGGCGGCCCTCCTCGCTCAGGTAGGGGCTGCGGCCGCCGGGTGCGGGGAGCGGAGCCCCGGCCTGTTGTTCCTCGGGACCACGTTCTCCCGGGCGGCGAGCTTGTCTTCCATCCCTCGGGAGGCTGGGGCTGCGGTTCTCTGCGCGACACACCAAACACAGTAACAACTTCTTGGGAGCATTGTCTTTTTAGGCCGGAGGTCCATTGAGCAAACTTTTGGGCTGGAAAGAGAGGAAATTGGCAGTCGGAGAATTGGTTGGGTCTCTTCCTAGCCTCTGCCTTTACACTAGCAGTAGCCGAGTGAAGCGTGTGTGGAGTTTGGGGAACCACGGTGTCCGCTGAAGGCTGTGATTTAGACGCATCTTGACGATTATTACTCTTTTTTTTTAAGCTGCCCTTTGGAGACTTGGTTTGTAATGATTCCTGAACGTCAGTTATTATAGTTGTTGTCTGCAGAGTCTAAAGAGATGTTCCAAATCAAAACACTACGTTACCTTTTCGTCTGCCTCCACATTCCTGTCATTTAAGAGGAAAAAGCGGTCTGTTTTCTTACCTTGCTGACTGTTCGCAGCAGTCATCTTAGGTGCCAGGCGCCGCTCTGGGGCTTACGCAGGGCAAGAAGCAAAAGGGGAAAAGTAGAAAGACTGACAAAAATCGAATGATACAGTGGATTGAACATGTAATTTCGAGCCAGAAGATTTTAAGTTTTGTCTTCTCCGTGATCATCCATGGAGGAACGCTTGAACTCCTCGAGTGGTGCTGATGATTTGTGGTGGTGGTTGTGGGAAATGGGCATGGTGCTGTATCCTGCCTACCACACGGGTTAGTGTCCGAGAAACACGACAGGATTTTTTGAGTAGTCTGAAAAAAAAAAGGAAAAGTTAGGTGGAGCGTGCGGTGGTGAGAAAGAGACGTTAAACCTTTTGCTCTAGGTGCCATTGAACGGTACCGATGTCACACAGGTGGCCTTTGTTTTAGAGGCCTTAACCAGCATTTCAGGTCTGGAGGAAGACGCCTTTGATTTAGGAGGCAGGGTATTCGTGTTCTGGCCTAGGTACCTACAGCTGTGTGACCTTAACTGCCCCTCTTCACTTCAGATTTCACATATTAGAATACGGAGTAAAACTAACATGTATTGTCTCCTAGAGTTGTGGGGCTCAACTGCTAGTATACAAATTTTATTTAAGTCTGTGTTAAAATCGTGATTAGAAGCCTGGTTTAATTACCTGTCTTTACTAGTCGAAATAAATAGCTACACATATTTCCTGTTTTAGTCTTGTTGCCCCCGACTTTATCACTTGGGATTTCTCCTTTTTTCTCCCAGATTTTCCCTCGCCCCAAGACAGTCTCCTACCTTCTTCACACTGGTATAATCATTATTTTATTTTAGATCCAACTCAAAATAGTGACACTGAAATAACATATATTTGTATTGCTTTATTATTTAAAAAATACTTTTCACGTTGTCTCTTTTTATGTTAATTTAAAAAAAATTTTTAAAAATTTCTTTTGGTTTTTATTTTATTTTGAGAGACAGAGAGTGAGTGGGGGAGAGGCAGAGAGAGTGAGACACAGAATCACTGAAGCAAGCTCCAGGCTCTGAGCTGTCAGCACAGAGCCCAACGTGGGGCTCGAACCCATGAATGTGAGATCATGACCTGAGCCAAAGTTGGACACTTAATCAACTGAGCCGCCCAGGTGCCCCTCACGTTGTCTCATTTTAAAGTTGGGCTTGATGTAGACAGTATTGGTAGGGTCTTCATTTTGCCTATGATAAAATTGGATTTAGGTCTGGTGTATGGTGTAGGGTCATGTTGCAGTTAGAGTTTAGAACTGAGGAGAAAAGTCAGGTCTTGGATTCCAGTGCCTGTGACTCTCATTCAAGTAAAATTTACTCTGATTTTTTTTATCAGTGCTTACATTTTTAACTTTTAGTACTCAGAGTCACATTTTATCCATTGCTCTTTAAGTGAGGTGCTCAATTCTTTCATGTTCTTCAGCTTAAGCTGCTTGAAGGCAAAGATTTGTCTTCTAGAACCCTTCAAAGCTTGGGAGTATGCAAATACAAGTACACAAAGCTTGAAGTCACAAACACAAGACATTTAATAAAGGCCTGTGAAACCTGTAACGAGGTAGAGCAATTTAAAGATGTTTCTGTGTTCGTTATTCATTTAACAAGTATTTATTGAGCTTCTCATTAAAGCATGAAGGCTTTCAAAAGTAAGATACAATCTTTTTTCTCTCAGACCTTCCTTCCCTACTTATGAAGAATGCAAAAATCATTTACAAGGTCAGCTTGTGTGCTTCCTAGACTTTCTATGGCGTTCTAGGAGAGTTCAAACGAGAGGAACTTTTTTTCTTAATAGAAGTGTGATTGACGTACGATGTTATATTAGTTTCTAGTAGACAAAGTTTTTTTAAAATAGTTTATTTATTTTTGAGACAGAGAGCGAGAGAGAGAGAGAGTGAGTGCAGGAGTGGGGGAGGGACAGAGAGAGAAGGAGACACAGAATCTGAAACCGACTCCAGGCTCTGAGCTGTCAGCACAGAACCTGAACCCACGAACTGTGAGATCATGAACTGAGCCGGAGTCGGATGCTCAATTGACTGACCCACCCAGGAGCTCCTAGTTTCTAGTATGCAAAATAGTGATTTTACAACTCTGTGCCTAAGCTGTGCTCACCAGAAGTGTAGCTACCGTTTGTTACCATACAGTGCTGTTACAGTACCATTGACACTGTTCCTTGTGCTAAACCTTTCATCCTGGTGATTATTCATTCCGCAACTGGAGGCCTATATAGCCTACTCCCTTTCACCCATTTTGTCCATTTCCATATCTCCCATCCTCCCATCCTCCCACCTCCTTTGGCTTATGAGTCTAAAGAGAGGAACTTTTTTAAAAATTTCAATTCCAGTGTAGTTAACATACAGTGTTAACATTAGTTCCAGGTGTACAGTATAGTGATTCACGAGTTCCATGTGTTACTTCATGGTCATCAACATAAGTGTACCTTTGGGGCACCTGGGTGGCTCAGGTGATTGAACATCTGACTCTTGATTTCAGCTCAGGTCATGATCTCACAGTTCGTGGGTTTGAGCCTCACATCTGGCTCAGTGCTGACAACACGCAGAGCCTGCTTGGGATTCTGTGCCCCTCCCCTGCTCTCGCTTGCATTCTCTCAAAATCAATAAATAAACAAACAAAAAAAAAGATAAGTATACTCTTAATTCCCTTCTCTGTTTTACCCACCCATCTCCCCTCTGGTAACCATCAATTTCTTCTCTATAGTTGAGAGTCTTTTTCGGGTTGTCTTACCCCCTCTCCCTTTATTTTGTTTCCTAAATTCCACACATGAATGAAATCATATGGTGTTTGTCTTTGGCTGGCTTGTTTCACTTAGCATTATACTCTCTAGATCCATTCATGTTGTTGCACATATCAAGATTTCATTATTTTTTATGGATGAATAATATTCCATTGTGTGTGTGTGTGTATATATTATATATACCACATCTTTATCCGTTCATCTACCAGTGGACACTTGGGCTGCTTCCATAATTTGACTATTGTAAATAATGCTGCAATAAACATAGGTATGATATAATCTTTTCAAATTAGAATTTTTGTATTCTTTGGGTAAATTTTGCACTACTCATGATTTCAGAGTTGTGAGATAGTGAGTAGTGCAATTACTAGATGGTAAAAGAAGAGAAGAACATTTTATTTTTTATTTCTTTAAAAATAATTTTTTGATAGATTGAGATTTTTTAATATTTTTTAAAAATATTTATTTATTTTTGAGAGAGGGAGAGCATAAGCCAGAGAGGAGCAGAGAGAGGGGGCGACAGAAGATCTGAAGAGGGTTTTGCATTGACAGCAGAGATCCTGATGCGGGCCTTGAACTCATGAGCCATGAGATCGTGACCTGAGCTGAAGTTGGACTCTTTCTTTTTTAATTTTTATTTTTTAATGTTTTATAAGAGAGACAGTGTGAGCAGGGGAGAGTCAGAGAGAGAGGGAGACACAGAATCTCAAGCAGGCTCCAGGCTCTGAGCTGTCAGCACAGAGCCCGATGCGGGGCTCGAATCCATGAACTGTGAGATCGTGACCTGAGCCCAAGCCGGACGTTCAACCCACTGAGCCATTCAGCTGCCCCTAAAATTTTGTTAATTTATTTTGAGAAACAGAGCAAAAGTGGGGTAGGGGGGCGGGCAGGGAGAGAGAGAATCCCAAACAGGTTTCACAGAGCCTGACACGGGTCTTGAACCTATGAACAGTGAGATCATGACCTGAGCTGAAACTAAGAGTGGGCAGCTTAACTGACTGAGCCACCCAAGTGCCTGAGGAGAAGAACATTTTAAAATACTTGTGGGACACCGGGGTGGCTCAGTCAATTAAGTGGCCAATTCTTGGTTTCAGCTCAATCATGATCTTGTCGTTTGTGGGTTCAAGTCCCATGTCGGTCTCTGTGCTGAGAGCTGGAGCCTGGAGCCTGCTTTGGATTCTGTGTCTCCCTATCTCTCTCTGCTGCTCCCCTGCTCGTGCTCTCTCTCTCTCAAAAAAATATATATAAAAAAATACTTGTTGAATGATCTGTGGATTCCCTGGTTGTACTAAAGTTGCTTAGGGCTCTGGAGTTTAAGAACTGGAAAAAAACAAAAGAGGTCTAGTCCCACCTCCCTCTAATCAGGAATTTTCTGTTTATATTTCTAACAAATTATAATGCAGCCTTGTTACACTTAATGATAGGTCTCCAGGTCTTTTTTAATTTTTATTTTTTAAATGTATTTATTTATTTTTTCCCATAATATTTTATTGTCAACTTGTTTTCCATACAACACCCAGTGCCCTTCCCCATTAGTGCCCTCCACCATCACCACCACCTCTTTTCCCCCCTCCCCCTTCCCCTTCAACTCTCAGTTCATTTTCAGCATTCAGTAGTCTCTCAGGTTTTAAATCCTTCTCTCTCCCCAACTCTCTCTCCCTCCTCTGCTCCTCCGTGGTCTCCATTAGGTCTCTCCTGTTTTCCTGTTAGACCTATGAGTGCAAACATATGGTTTCTGTCCTTCTCTGCCTGGCTTACTTCACTCAGCATGACACCCTCAAGGTCCATCCACTTTCCTACAAATGGCCATATGTCATTCCCTCTCATTGCCATATAGTACTCCATCGTGTATATATACCACATCTTGATCCATTCGTCAGGTGATGGACATTTAGGCTCTTTCCATGTTTTGGCTATTGTTGACATTGCTGCTATGAACATTGGGGTACATGTGCTCCTATGCATTTCTGTCTCTCTTGGGTAAATCCCCAGCAGTGCTATTGCTGGGTCATAAGGGAGTTCTATGGGTAGTTTTTTGAGGAACCTCCATACTGTTCTCCAAAGCGGCTGCACCAGTTTACATTGCCACCAACAGTGTAGGAGGGTGCCCGTCTCTCCACACCCTCACCAACATCTATAGTCTCTTGATTTGTTCATTTTAGCCACTCTGACTGGCGTGAGGTGGTATCTCAGTGTGGTTTTGATTTGTGTTTCCCTGATGATGAGTGATGTTGAGCATCGTTTATGTGTCTGTAGGCCATCTGGATGTCCTCTTTGGGGAAGTGTCTGTTCATGTCTTCTGCCCATTTCTTCACTGGATTATTTGTTTTGTGAGTGTGAAGTTTGGTGAGTTCCTTGTACATTTTCGATATTAGCCCTTTATCTGATATGTCATTTGCGACTATCTTTTCCCATTCTGTTGGTTGCCTATTAGTTTTCTTGATTGTATCCTTTGCCTTGCAGAAGCTTTTTATCTTGATGAGGTCCCGAGGGTTCAGTTTTGCTTTAATTTCCCTTGCCTTTGAGGATGTGTCGAGTAGGAAATTGCTGCGGTGGAGGTCTAAGAGGATTTTCCCTACTTTCTCCTCGAGGGTTTTGATGGTTTCCTGTCTCACATTCAGGTCCTTCAGCCATTTTGAGTTTATTTTTGTGTATGGTGTAAGAGAGTGGTCTAGTTTCATTCTTCTACATGTTGCTGTCCAATTCTCCCAGCACCACCTGCTAAAGAGGCAGTCTTTTTTCCATCAGATACTCTTTCCTGCTTTGTCATAAATTAATTGACCGTACATTTGTGGGCCCAGCTCTGGGTTCTCTATTCTATTCCATTGGTCTATGTGTCTGTTTTTGTGCCAGTACCATATTGTCTTGGTGATGACAGCTTTGTAGTAGAGGCTAAAGTCTGGGATTGTGATGCCTCCCGTTTTGGTTTTCTTCTTCAATATAACTTTGGCTAATCGGGGTCTTTTGTGGTTCCATACGAATTTGAGGATAGTTTGTTCTAGTTTTGAGAAGAATATTGGTGCAATTTTGATGGGGATTGCATTGAATGTGTAGATTGCT